>CAKOBI010000179.1:0-122983 GCA_932526625.1 Rhingia campestris
GTAGATGGTAGATGGTAGATGGTGAGTAGGTAGATGGTAGTATTGGTAGATGGTAGATTGGTAGATGGTAGATGGTTAGATGGTAGATGGTAGATGGTAGATGGTAGATGGTAGATGGTAGATGGTAGATGGTAGATGGTAGATGGTAGATGGTAGATGGTAGATGGTAGATGGTAGATGGATAGATGGTAGATGGTAGATGGTAGATGGTAGATGGTAGATGGTAGATGGTAGATGGTAGATTGGTAGATGGTAGATGGTAGATGGTAGATGGTAGATGGTAGATGGTAGATGGTAGATGGTAGATGGTAGATGGTAGATGGTAGATGGTAGATGGTAGATGGTAGATGGTAGAATGGTAGATGGTAGATGGTAGATGGTAGATGGTAGATGGTAGATGGTAGATGGTAGATGGTAGATGGTAGATGGTAGATGGTAGATGGTAGATGGTAGATGGTAGATGGTAGATGGTAGATGGTAGATGGTAGATGGTAGATGGTAGATGGTAGATGGTAGATGGTAGATGGTAGATGGTAGATGGTAGATGGTAGATGGTAGATGGTAGATGGTAGATGGTAGATGGTAGATGGGTAGATGGTATGATGGTAGATGGTAGATGGTAGATGGTAGATGGTAGATGGTAGATGGTAGATGGTAGATGGTAGATGGTAGATGGTAGATGGTAGATGGTAGATGGTAGATGGTAGATGGTAGATGGTAGATGGTAGATGGTAGATGGTAGATGGTAGATGGTAGATGGTAGATGGTAGATGGTAGATGGTAGATGGTAGATGGTAGATGGTAGATGGTAGATGGTAGATGGTAGATGGTAGATGGTAGATGGTAGATGGTTAGATGGTAGATGGTAGATGGTAGATGGTAGATGGTAGATGGTAGATGGTAGATGGTAGATGGTAGATGGTAGATGGTAGATGGTAGATGGTAGATGGTAGATGGTAGATGGTAGATGGTAGATGGTAGATGTAGATGGTAGATGGTAGATGGTAGATGGTAGATGGTAGATGGTAGATGGTAGATGGTAGATGGTAGATGGTAGATGGTAGATGGTAGATGGTAGATGGTAGATGGTAGATGGTAGATGGTAGATGGTAGATGGTAGATGGTAGATGGTAGATGGTAGATGGTAGATGGTAGATGGTAGATGGTAGATGGTAGATGGTAGATGGTAGATGGTAGATGGTAGATGGTAGATGGTAGATGGTAGATGGTAGATGGTAGATGGTAGATGGTAGATGGTAGATGGTAGATGGTAGATGGTAGATGGTAGATGGTAGATGGTAGATGGTAGATGGTAGATGGTAGATGGTAGATGGTAGATGGTAGATGGTAGATGGTAGATGGTAGATGGTAGATGGTAGATGGTAGATGGTAGAATGGTAGATGGTAGATGGTAGATGGTAGATGGTAGATGGTAGATGGTAGATGGTAGATGGTAGATGGTAGATGGTAGATGGTAGATGGTAGATGGTAGATGGTAGATGGTAGATGGTAGATGGTAGATGGTAGATGGTAGATGGTAGATGGTAGATGGTAGATGGTAGATGGTAGATGGTAGATGGTAGATGGTAGATGGTAGATGGTAGATGGTAGATGGTAGATGGTAGATGGTAGATGGTAGATGGTAGATGGTAGATGGTAGATGGTAGATGGTAGATGGTAGATGGTAGATGGTAGATGGTAGATGGTAGATGGTAGATGGTAGATGGTAGATGGTAGATGGTAGATGGTAGATGGTAGATGGTAGATGGTAGATGGTAGATGGTAGATGGTAGATGGTAGATGGTAGATGGTATGGTAGATGGTAGATGGTAGATGGTAGATGGTAGATGGTAGATGGTAGATGGTAAATGGTAGATGGTAGATGGTAGATGGTAGATGGTAGATGGTAGATGGTTAGATGGTAGATGGTAGATGGTAGATGGTAGATGGTAGATGGTAGATGGTAGATGGTAGATGGTAGATGGTAGATGGTAGATGGTAGATGGTAGATGGTAGATGGTAGATGGTAGATGGTAGATGGTAGATGGTAGCATGGTAGATGGTACATGGTACATGGTAGATGGTAGATGGTACATGGTTACATGGTACATGGTACATGGTACATGGTACATGGTAGATGGTAGATGGTAGATGGTACATGGTACATGGTAGATGGTAGATGGTAGATGGTACATGGTACATGGTAGATGGTAGATGGTAGATGGTAGATGGTAGATGGTACATGGTAGATGGTAGATGGTAGATGGTAGATGGTAGATGGTAGATGGTAGATGGTAGATGGTAGATGGTAGATGGTAGATGGTAGATGGTAGATGGTAGATGGTAGATGGTAGATGGTAGATGGTAGATGGTAGATGGTAGATGGTAGATGGTAGATGGTAGATGGTAGATGGTAGATGGTAGATGGTAGATGGTAGATGGTAGATGGTAGATGGTAGATGGTAGATGGTAGATGGTAGATGGTAGATGGTAGATGGTAGATGGTAGATGGTAGATGGTAGATGGTAGATGGTAGATGGTAGATGGTAGATGGTAGATGGTAGATGGTAGATGGTAGATGGTAGATGGTAGATGGTAGATGGTAGATGGTAGATGGTAGATGGTAGATGGTAGATGGTAGATGGTAGATGGTAGATGGTAGATGGTAGATGGTAGATGGTAGATGGTAGATGGTAGATGGTAGATGGTAGATGGTAGATGGTAGATGGTAGATGGTAGATGGTAGATGGTAGATGGTAGATGGTAGATGGTAGATGGTAGATGGTAGATGTAGATGGTAGATGGTAGATGGTAGATGGTAGATGGTAGATGGTAGATGGTAGATGGTAGATGGTAGATGGTAGATGGTAGATGGTAAGATGGTAGATGGTAGATGGTAGATGGTAGATGGTAGATGGTAGATGGTAGATGGTAGATGGTAGATGGTAGATGGTAGATGGTAGATGGTAGATGGTAGATGGGTAGATGGTAGATGGTAGATGGTAGATGGTAGATGGTAGATGGTAGATGGTAGATGGTAGATGGTAGATGGGTAGATGGTAGATGGTAGATGGTAGATGGTAGATGGTAGATGGTAGATGGTAGATGGTAGATGGTAGATGGTAGATGGTAGATGGTAGATGGTAGATGGTAGATGGTAGATGGTAGATGGTAGATGGTAGATGTAGATGGTAGATGGTAGATGGTAGATGGTAGATGGTAGATGGTAGATGGTAGATGGTAGATGGTAGATGGTAGATGGTAGATGGTAGATGGTAGATGGTAGATGGTAGATGGTAGATGGTAGATGGTAGATGGTAGATGGTAGATGGTAGATGGTAGATGGTAGATGGTAGATGGTAGATGGTAGATGGTAGATGGTAGATGGTAGATGGTAGATGGTAGATGGTAGATGGTAGATGGTAGATGGTAGATGGTAGATGGTAGATGGTAGATGGTAGATGGTAGATGGTAGATGGTAGATGGTAGATGGTAGATGGTAGATGGTAGATGGTAGATGGTAGATGGTAGATGGTAGATGGTAGATGGTAGATGGTAGATGGTAGATGGTAGATGGTAGATGGTAGATGGTAGATGGTAGATGGTAGATGGTAGATGGTAGATGGTAGATGGTAGATGGTAGATGGTAGATGGTAGATGGTAGATGGTAGATGGTAGATGGTAGATGGTAGATGGTAGATGGTAGATGGTAGATGGTAGATGGTAGATGGTAGATGGTAGATGGTAGATGGTAGATGGTAGATGGTAGATGGTAGATGTAGATGGTAGATGGTAGATGGTAGATGGTAGTGGTAGATGGTAGATGGTAGAATGGTAGATGGTAGATGGTAGATGGTAGATGGTAGATGGTAGATGGTAGATGTAGATGGTAGATGGTAGATGGTAGATGGTAGATGGTAGATGGTAGATGGTAGATGTAGATGGTAGATGGTAGATGGTAGATGGTAGATGGTAGATGGTAGATGGTAGATGGTAGATGGTAGATGGTAGATGGTAGATGGTAGATGGTAGATGGTAGATGGTAGATGGTAGATGGTAGATGGTAGATGGTAGATGGTAGATGGTAGATGGTAGATGGTAGATGGTAGATGGTAGATGGTAGATGGTAGATGGTAGATGGTAGATGGTAGATGGTAGATGGTAGATGGTAGATGGTAGATGGTAGATGGTAGATGGTAGATGGTAGATGGTAGATGGTAGATGGTAGATGGTAGATGGTAGATGGTAGATGGTAGATGGTAGATGGTATGGTAGATGGTAGATGGTAGATGGTAGATGGTAGATGGTAGATGGTAGATGGTAGATGGTAGATGGTAGATGGTAGATGGTAGATGGTAGATGGTAGATGGTAGATGGTAGATGGTAGATGGTAGATGGTAGATGGTAGATGGTAGATGGTAGATGGTAGATGGTAGATGGTAGATGGTAGATGGTAGATGGTAGATGGTAGATGGTAGATGGTAGATGGTAGATGTAGATGGTAGATGGTAGATGGTAGATGGTAGATGGTAGATGGTAGATGGTAGATGGTAGATGGTAGATGGTAGATGGTAGATGGTAGATGGTAGATGGTAGATGGTAGATGGTAGATGGTAGATGGTAGATGGTAGATGGTAGATGGTAGATGGTAGATGGTAGATGGTAGATGGTAGATGGTAGATGGTAGATGGTAGATGTGTTACTCTTTCAAACCTCTGAGCACTACCTGGACGGACTAGTATACTTGGCACGCTTCAATATCCCTGAACTAGGTAAAGTCGGATAGGGTGGGTTGTTAGTCCCTAGGTAGCCAGACGCAACAAAAGACAATTTGTCAAATGCCAAGATTTATATAAAAACAATCGGACGGACCTTACTACTTTAGCCCTCATATAATCGCGTGGCAACTGGTGTAGGTTGCCTTGAGTACTTCACGTTCCCTCCCTACTCACGAACTAACGCGAACGCCGTGACAGCTTCCGTACTCCTTAATCTTCAATAAAGCTGTCCCTATATTGTAATAATCGCAAGCTAACTACTTCATTGAATCAATGAAAGAATAAATCGATAAACGAATACGACCACACATAACCCCATAGGAAGAACTCTCAAAACATATTTAAAGTTTTAAACTCCATTTAATTTATTGCCTAAATGTAAAAAGGAAATAGTGTATTCATCTTAAATATTTGCGCAGGTCGGTAAATAACAAATAGTTCATATTATTTTAAGAAACAAGCTAAATTTGTTTATAAAATAAGAACTAATAAAATAAGAACAATATTATAATTTTGTTTGCTTTTTAATCTAGATTGTTTTATAATAAAATAAGAAAATAGAGCTAGTTTGGCAAAAAAAAAAACGAGATAAAAAAAGAAGTTTAATTTTGTTTTGATCACTCACCACTTATCCGAAGACTGTGCACAATTTTCGTTAGGTCTGCTATCCTTTGTAGGTGTAAATTTTACATATAGATTTTAAGTTTTATCGGTACGTATTCCATCTGCTTTCACCAAACTACCACTAGTTAATTTTGCAAAAAAATTAATGGTACTGTATTATGTGACAGAAGGTCCAAATTCATTTACCATATGAACAAATTGATTTTTTTTATCTTGTATTGTATTTTAACTTTTTAGGCAAATTCTTTTTTTTTTTTTTGATTCCAAATATCGACACAGAGAAACAAAACAACCACAGACAAACACACAAATCCACTGCTTGCGAAACCACGTAGAAAGCCCGTCGTCAATCCGATAACACTCGCATGCACCGCCACCGATAGATCCGAAATTAACACTAGCCACACTATTAAAACTCCTGCTCTAGCAACCTTGAAAAATATCAGTTTCAAGCGAGATTTGCTCTATCACAGGGCTTTAGCGGGACTCCTTTTGTTTTGCTTATATGTAGTTTTTTTTTGTTTTACCGTGGAAAAAAAAAACTACTCCCGGATGGCTTGTGTGAGGGCTCTAGGTGCTGTGCTAATTTTTAAAAGAGATTTTCGGAGGCTGGTCAACGTTTTCTTGTTGTTTTTCTTCTCCATTGAAACGCAATGAGGTGACGGAGGGTTTCTCAACGCAATTAAAAGCGGCTGGGTAGACTCGTCGGTAAATTTCCCCATTGGAGGGCCCAACGGGATAATTCTCCCAAATGATAAGCGGACGATAATCTATTGGAAAAGCCTGTTAGATTTGAGTTCATTTTTTTTTTCAGACAGAGTTACCTTTATGATATGTTATTAAGCGCCAATAATAAAAGGGTGGACCGCAATTTAAAACTTTTTTTTTTCTCGTTTCTCGCTTATTCAAATCCGATTTGTAGTTTTCTTTGCAAGGCACTAATAGTATCATCATTTATTTAAATAGAATTTAACAAAAAAGACAATTTTTGTTACCTTTTAGAGGGATTAAATTCAGTAATGTTGAATTAAACTTCCTTTCGGTATGAAAGCTGGCAGAGAAAGAACGTGGCTCGAGAAAATCGAACGAAACACACTCCGATTCGCTAAATCATATTCCGAACTGTGTAACGTACGATATTTGTTTAAGCGAATTCGCTTAATATCAAAGGCGTGCTACACTTGTACTAAAAGGGGGTCAACATCCGTAACAAACCTTCTTTGTTTACATGAATCAATTGATGGAAACGAAAAGGAACAACCGGATGTACTCAGTACGTTTAAGGTTCTTTCACTGTCTGATATCCTTGGCATGATATCGGCCTATTAGTTTGCCATTAGTAGTTTCTAAATCATAAAGGCAGTTTCCTACTTGTTTCCTTACCCTGCACTTAAGGAACTTTGGTAAAAACTTTGATGTTTTCTGCTGTGCGAATGAACTATGCTCAAAGTTTCTTCGGAAAACCTCTTGTCCTTCTGTAAATCGAATATTCCTAGCTCGCATGTTGTAGGTATTTTTTGGATTTTAGGTGAGCATTGTAAAGATTCTCTTTAATTCGGGCTCTATCAAGCTGAACTCTGTCCGTCGTCGGAAGTGTTTGGACGTCAGGCTCATTCAAGCAGTTAAGTCGTCGAAGTATTGCATATTCCTGACCACTTAAAATCATTTGTTGACCGAAGAGGGCAAAATATGGAGAACACATAGTTGATGTATGGCAATCGCTTCGCAGAATCGCACCTATCAATGAAATATATTTGTCCCACTCTGTATGTTTATCCTTAATAAACAGGCGTATTTTCGAGAGTATCTCTCGATTGACACGCTCTGAGCTATTTGCCTGAGGAGAGTAGAGTCCTGTTGTGATGTGTTTGATCTCATACGTTTCCATTTGCTTGGCAAACTCATTAGAAACGAATTGTTTTCCATTATCGCTATGGATGTATTCCGGAGTGCCAAACAGATGGAAAACTTCCTTCTCTAAGTAGGAACAAATATCTTGAGAGCAAGCTTTTCGTAAAGGTTTTAGGAACACATACTTGCTAAAATGGTCTATAGCAATGAATTTGGTCGTGTTACCAATTTTTGTTCGTGGGTAGGGGCCTAACAGATCGATATATAATCGCTGCATCGGACGATCAGTGACTAATTGGTTACCCATTTTTGGACGCAAAGAGATATTCACCGGTTTAATACCCTTGCAGATATCACAGTCTCGGACAAAGGTTCTGATCTGTTTGACCATTCCTGGCCAAAAGAACTTTTGCCGAACACGAGCCAAAGTTTTTTCAAACCCCCCATGACCTCCCGATTCGGAGCTATGAGCATTCCGAACAGCTTGAAGAGTTAGTTCATTTGGCAACCAAAGCCGCCACAAACTTTCTTCTTCGTCTGGAAAACCTGTTCTAAATCGTACATGCTTATACACATAACCATCCGAAACGCAAGTATCTGGTATACTGTTTTGGTTAGCAGTAATGGTACTCTTCAGGTTTTCATAATCTTTCGAATGAAAATGTGTAGATTCCAAATCGATTTCGAGGTGTTTTGGAACTGAGTTCAACTCACACATATCCAAACGCGAAAGTGCATCTGGCACCACATTCAGGGATCCTTTACGGTGTTCCATTGTGAAATCATGTGCTTGGAGTTTCAAACTCCACCTTGCTAAACGGCCACTCAAGTCTTTCTGTGACATAAGCCACTTCAGACTTGAATGGTCGGTCACAATTTTAAAGGGTAACCCGTCGATGTAGTGTCTAAATTTGTGTACACACACGATTGCGGCCAGACACTCCTGTTCAGAAACAGTGTAGTTCTTTTGTGCGCTGTTCAGCTTCTGCGACACGTATGCAATTGGACGATCATGTCCATCATCATCTATCTGGTATAGAACACCACCAACACCAGAGCTAGAAGCATCACACTGGACGACAAACGGCTTGGTAAAATCAGGCTGTGCAAGGACTGGCGCAGAAGTTAATGCATCTTTGAGCTTTTGAAATGCAGCTACAGCTTCGGAAGTTAACATAAAAGTCTTTGACTTTCGTAAGCAGTCGGTGAGAGGAGACGCGAGATCCGAGAAGTTAGGGATAAATTGCCGATACCAGCCGGTCATACCGATGAAACGACGAATCTGTCGAACACTTTTCGGTAATGGAAACTCCGTAATAGCTTCCAAGTTTGACGGGTCGGTTTTTAGACAACCTTGGCCGACAATATATCCCAGATACTTGATCTCTTTTTGACAGAACCGGCTTTTCTCCACATTTATCGTTAACTTCGCCTGCTGTAGACATTTCGCAATCTCTTTTAACAAAGCGATGTGTTCCTCAAAAGTTGCCGTGCACACTAGCAGATCATCTAAGTAGACAAATACATTCTCACGGAATCGAGATGGAATCACTCAATCCATGAGGCGACTCATCCTTTGTGCGGCGTTGCATAACCCGAAAGGCATTACTGTAAATTCATACAGTGGCCTTCCAGGTACTGCAAATGCCGTCTTTTCTCTTGACTTCACTTCGAGCGGAATTTGCCAGTAAGCATCTTTTAAGTCAATACCGCTGATGAAGTGAGTGTCTTTAAGTCTGCTTAGTAATCCACCAATGTGCGGCAGAGGATAAGCATCCTTTTTCGTGACGCTATTGACTTTTCGAAAGTCTATGCATAGTCTAATTTTACCAGGTTTACGAACCAAAACGATTGGTGAACTCCATGGACTGTTGCTTTCGATGATAACACCTAGAGAAAGCATTCTGTCGAGCTCAGCATATGCTTCCGCTTGACGTGGTGGAGACAGTGGAAAGTGCTTCGATTTTATCGGCACAGCATCAGCTGTGTCAATAAAGTGCTCTTCTACATCGGTTTTTCCTAGTCCCAACATAGAAAATGATGGAAAAACATATGAGAGGCTACAATCCGCTATGCGGATCGTTGAATACCCTATCCCATCCCATCCTTTAAATTAATATCCTCAAAATATAGGCCTTAGGCGATGAAATACAGAAAATGACATTGTCACAATATATTGCTCAGACAGTTTCTCAAAATCTTGTGTGGTTCGACAAAACTGAGTTGAACTGAGTTCAACTCACACATATCCAAACGCGAAAGTGCATCTGGCACCACATTCAGGGATCCTTTACGGTGTTCCATTGTGAAATCATGTGCTTGGAGTTTCAAACTCCACCTTGCTAAACGGCCACTCAAGTCTTTCTGTGACATAAGCCACTTCAGACTTGAATGGTCGGTCACAATTTTAAAGGGTAACCCGTCGATGTAGGGTCTAAATTTGTGTACACACACGATTGCGGCCAGACACTCCTGTTCAGAAACAGTGTAGTTCTTTTGTGCGCTGTTCAGCTTCTGCGACACGTATGCAATTGGACGATCATGTCCATCATCATCTATCTGGTATAGAACACCACCAACACCAGAGCTAGAAGCATCACACTGGACGACAAACGGCTTGGTAAAATCAGGCTGTGCAAGGACTGGCGCAGAAGTTAATGCATCTTTGAGCTTTTGAAATGCAGCTACAGCTTCGGAAGTTAACATAAAAGTCTTTGACTTTCGTAAGCAGTCGGTGAGAGGAGACGCGAGATCCGAGAAGTTAGGGATAAATTGCCGATACCAGCCGGTCATACCGATGAAACGACGAATCTGTCGAACACTTTTCGGTAATGGAAACTCCGTAATAGCTTCCAAGTTTGACGGGTCGGTTTTTAGACAACCTTGGCCGACAATATATCCCAGATACTTGATCTCTTTTTGACAGAACCGGCTTTTCTCCACATTTATCGTTAACTTCGCCTGCTGTAGACATTTCGCAATCTCTTTTAACAAAGCGATGTGTTCCTCAAAAGTTGCCGTGCACACTAGCAGATCATCTAAGTAGACAAATACATTCTCACGGAATCGAGATGGAATCACTCAATCCATGAGGCGACTCATCCTTTGTGCGGCGTTGCATAACCCGAAAGGCATTACTGTAAATTCATACAGTGGCCTTCCAGGTACTGCAAATGCCGTCTTTTCTCTTGACTTCACTTCGAGCGGAATTTGCCAGTAAGCATCTTTTAAGTCAATACCGCTGATGAAGTGAGTGTCTTTAAGTCTGCTTAGTAATCCACCAATGTGCGGCAGAGGATAAGCATCCTTTTTCGTGACGCTATTGACTTTTCGAAAGTCTATGCATAGTCTAATTTTACCAGGTTTACGAACCAAAACGATTGGTGAACTCCATGGACTGTTGCTTTCGATGATAACACCTAGAGAAAGCATTCTGTCGAGCTCAGCATATGCTTCCGCTTGACGTGGTGGAGACAGTGGAAAGTGCTTCGATTTTATCGGCACAGCATCAGCTGTGTCAATAAAGTGCTCTTCTACATCGGTTTTTCCTAGTCCCAACATAGAAAATGATGGAAAAACATATGAGAGGCTACAATCCGCTATGCGGATCGTTGAATACCCTATCCCATCCCATCCTTTAAATTAATATCCTCAAAATATAGGCCTTATGGCGATGAAATACAGAAAATGACATTGTCACAATATATTGCTCAGACAGTTTCTCAAAATCTTGTGTGGTTCGACAAAAAACAACGTATTTCTATTGCTAATGCCTTGGGATGGGGTATACAAATGGTTTTTGTAAGAAAACGCCCCCAAAATGTGGGCGTAGGTGAAAATGATCTATGGACAAAATGTTTATATTACCATTGCGGAAGTATTTGCATCAAAAATTTTTTCGAAAGTTTTAAAATTTGGACAAAAAGCGTTTTTTACTAAAAACGCCCCCAAAAAGTGGGCGTGGCAAAAAACTTTGTATGAACGAAATATAGATATTAGGATTGTCTAAATATGTTGCAAAGACACTTTTTTGAAATTCCTTACGGTTTGGCCAAAAAATAAGTTTTTCTAAAAAGGGGGCGTGGCAGTGGGCGGATTTCAAAAATTTTTACACTTGTTCTGCTTCGTCGGCCAGAGAGTCTATATACCAAATTTCAACACTCTAGCTCAAAATTTAAGGCCCAAAAATCGGTGACACACAGACGGACGGACGGACGGACGGACGGACAGACAGACATGGCTTAATCGACTCAGCTAGCGATTCTGAATCGATCCATATACTTTGAGGTATATGTATCGAAATTATTTCTCTATGTTACAAACTTAATGTCAAAACTAATATACCCCCCTATGGGATAGGGTATAAAGATTCACAACAGTGTTCAGCTCATATTCTTGCATAGCCGATAGATTATGTTTACAACCAGCAGCTGAAGCATTTTCAAGAGCTGAAATCTCGGGTAAAATTTGGGGAACGATATTGAAACTCTTCCAGAAGTTGATTCCTAGGTAAGCATTTTGTTGCAAGCTCGGAACGACATAAAAATCAATCTCTTTTAGAGAGTTGTTAAATTCCACTGGAATTTTACAAAAGCCATGAGCGCCATCAGCAGTTCTGATACAAGAAGTCAACGGTTTAACAGGAATAGAATTTCGTTTTATAAAATCAAAGGCATCCCTTCCTAATACACTTACTGATGCACCTGAGTCCAACAGAGCGTACACCGTTTCATTACCAATCTTTATATGAAGGAATGGTCTGATATCAGTTAAATTGTCTATTAGTGTTGACTCTAAAACTTTTCTAAAAGATTTTCGCTTCTTGTATCGAATTCTGCATTTGTTTATCTTTTCGGAGACAATGCTATTAATTGAAGTGCCGAAAATTCTACTTTTAGCTTTCTGATAATGTACGATTCTGTCGTGAAAAAACAATGCTATATTTTTTTCCGTTTGAACACTTGCATCTCTTTTGCGGGTTTCAGATTTTAAAATAACAACTGGAGAATCTTGAGTTAGATGGTAAAACTGGGTAGGAATTGATGTTGTATCTTCAGGTCGTCTATGATTTCCTAAAGATACGTTTTTATTAATTATTGGCTCGGGGGTAGGTTCATTGAACGAGAGTCCCCGGCGGCCATCTCGCTCACATTCCTGTTTACCGAATGCTTCTTACATTTCAACGTTGAAACGTTCTTCTCACCGCATCGGTAACAGAACAAGTTCCGTATTTCTGCTTCACAATCATAATAACTGTGACCCATTTGATCACAATTCCAACACCGAAATTTTGAAGTGTCTATTGTTTTTCTGGGCCGTTCAAGTCGGTTGACGCTAGAATAAGCCGCAAGTTCTTGACCCTCCTCACCTCCGTCTTCATGGAAAACAACCGATTGCTGAATTTCATTGATTCCTCGTCGGTAACATGGATTTCGTTGAGATCCTTGGTGCTGAACAAATTGTTCGGCTCTTCGAGCAACGTCTCTCAACTGTTCCAAGTTGTTGACTGAGTATGGAAATAAAAGTGAGCCTAACGAATCCTTACAATTTTCTTCAGCAAATCGATCATCTTCACATCGTTTAATGGCTGATAAAATCTAGCATTCATGCGCAACATGTCCGTGAAAAAATCATCGAACGGTTCTTTTGGTCCTTGACAATGAGAAAGCATTCGAAGAAGTTTTTCATGGTCATTTTCCACTTTGCTGAACTCTTTGACAATTGCATACTTCAAACGATCATAGGTTGCTAACGGGTTTTGCCTAAGGAAGAACCAGAACCATGATTCGGCTTTGCCTTTAAGGAGCACATGAAAGTTTACGAGCACATGTTCCCAACTGCATTGAGATCTACCCTTCAATGTTTCAACCTTGAAGAGAAAATCGTGAATGTTTTCGGATCCATCAAACGAAATCTGCCACTTCTCGATTTTGCAATTTGAATTTGCAGAAGAAGGAATAGATGGTAAGCTTTGCTGACCCGGCTGGTTATCTGGCAACACTCGATTCATTGACGAAAATGAAGCATTGTTCAAAAATCTATCAAACTCCGAACGAATGTTGGAATTTTCTTGTAGTTGTACACGCGGTTCCGATTGAGTTGAATTTGGTCTATTTGGATTAAAATGGTCTAATCTCTGAACGAGAGAATCTTTTAGAGATTTCATCTCATGAAGAAAAGCTCGGTTATTAGCTTCAAGCATACGTTGAAATGCGGAAGTAAGCACTTCAATATCTCTGTTACCAACGTTCCCTACCGCAGCAGCAGGAGGTACAAACACATTTTCAGGTGGACTGCTATTATGATCAATACCAACTGATTCAACTGGTAATATCGGCTCAATTGGTTGTGGTAAAACTGGTAAATTTTGATCAGTGGACAAATCAGGGTATAAATGATTACTATCTTGGATTGGTGTTCGATTTATAATCGGTCTCGAAACCATTGGACTTGCTGGTGGGGATTGAGTCCTATAGTTGAGAGAATATCTGTTTGAATTAGAGGAATAATTGCCTCTAGTGGTTATAGCTTTTCCTCTAGATCGTGTGTTTGGGGCTTTATCCATATTGAAATATTTAATATTATGTAGGATTTGTTTGTTTTGTAAATATTCTTTAAGAAACAATATTTCTTAAAAGTAATAACTTTTGAAAATTGAAAGCCTAACTCAGTAGAATGTGAAAATATTTCATAAATAATTTGGGGTTTGTGTGGTCGGTCTTTAATTTGTTTTTTAGATTTATTGATTGCGAATAATGATGGATGTATATAAAACAGACAGACTATGCAAAAATGCATCTAAACGCGATAAATGAATTTGTTGGCTAAAGTAAGTAAGTAAGAGTAGCATCATAGCCAGCATAATCGGATGCAAACTATGGACTATAGCCCAAAAGATATATAAAGAACAATTAAAATAATCATATGCGATAACTTATCCTCTTCAAGAATAATGTTGGACCAATATGAAAATGAAAATCAATTTAACTCAATCAGGTTTTCAACAATCGCAACGCGGATTGCAATTGCAACCATACAACAACCGGGACTTACTGTTGAAACATTTGATCAAACTAAATTGAAGAGGCAAAGAATAGCACTAACCAGTAATCGATTTTAATTTTAATGCACATTAGGTGAAATTATTTATTAAAGTACTATCAAGGCCTTACACGATGGGCGCCATCTTCTTTTGTTACTCTTTCAAACCTCTGAGCACTACCTGGACGGACTAGTATACTTGGCACGCTTCAATATCCCTGAACTAGGTAAAGTCGGATAGGGTGGGTTGTTAGTCCCTAGGTAGCCAGGCGCAACAAAAGACAATTTGTCAAATGCCAAGATTTATATAAAAACAATCGGACGGACCTTACTACTTTAGCCCTCATATAATCGCGTGGCAACTGGTGTAGGTTGCCTTGAGTACTTTGTTACGAATGTTAGATTTTGTGACGTAGGCATCAAAGTTAAGTAGTTTTTCTATATGTTATTTTTATTATAGCAAAATTGGTAATACCATATCCACAGCTACCAACATGTAAATAAAAATGGATAAAAAAGTCTACACTTGTCATTTTTGAGAGATGACAGAAGAAAAGAAAAAAAAAAAGGGAAATCGAAAACTCAATAACAGCGAGGTTACTAGCAAAAGACTTGTCACTCGATCTTTCTTTTTAATTTTGGCAATCGAGGTGAATAGATATCTATCTAAAATCTTTGGATCTTTTTTAATTTGATTTGAATTTGATTTATAAATCATATTTGTATACCAAGTTTCAAATTTTTTTTTATGAATTGATAATTTTCAATAAAATACTTGCTCGAAAAAAAAAATAATTGTTGTGGTTTCCCTGCGAATTTCTAAGCCATGTGGAGATTTGATTAATGTAATAATCCCATAGTCAATCTCTACCTAATCTCTGTGCACACCTACAAAAAAAAAAACATCGATACTGCATTCAACTGAGGGAATCGATTTGGTCGGCAGCTTTGGTACACCTACTTTTGATTCCACCCAAACTATTCAATTTGGTATAATCTAAAGGTGATCAAAGAGAACACATCACTCGCAGCCATCATCTTCTTATCCCGCCTTGTCTCTTAACACCAATACCTGTGAGGTTATCAATTACGAACGCTCTTGGCGAACAAGTTTCCAGTGCCACGTCATCAACCATAACGGCAACAAAATTGCAGACTGTGCACTTGTAACCAACAAGCAGTACTAGCCACCTGTTATCTGATACATTGTGGTGGACACATGTTGCAAAGCAGACGGCTTTGTCACAGCAACGTTGCAGACACGCTGAACCTGTTTTGGTATTGCACTGTGGGAACCGCATACACATCGGTGACACCAGAAGGCAGCTGATCATAGCCTCACAAGGTATCAGCTGTATGAATATCCAAACCCCCACAATTATCGGTAGTAGGAGCAGGTTTGAATAGTGTGTAATTATGATTAGTTTAGAATAAGTTAGTATAAGATTATATTGTAAGTATTGTTAAAATTTTGTAAACTGTTAAAATATTTGAACATATCTATATATACCTTAATCCTGACGTTAAATACTAATAATCAAAAAACATGCAATTTATGACTTACTAAAAATTTTAATTTAACAACATTTGTAGATAAAACAATAGAGATTCGAAGAGAGGATTGTGCGCACAATACTTCCGGATTCATCATCATACACCAATCATTACACTGACACACATACATTTACACAATCATGAATTTGAACTATCCGATAGAAAAAGGATCTAAAAACGTAAGTCATTCATTACATTTAATTAAATTGCTATTTGTTAAAACCGACGCCAGTTTGGAATTTGGTATTTGTAAGATAAAAGAAATTCTAATTTGATAAAATGCAACAAAATTTATATTAATTAACTAATTATAATTATTTAATAAGATGGATTCGCTAGCTAATCCTTAATATTGAAATATTTAATCTTTTGACTTTAATGAACGTCAAAATTATGAACTATGTTATATTTTTTTTGTATGAATAAATATTATGTTTGAATTTTATAACTAAAATGCAGGTCTAATTTTTTGAATGGGGGCTAGAAACTTAAAGCTGATTCTGATTGATAACTAGGCAAAACTCAGTCTTTAATTTAGGGGCAACTAGTTAAAACATGGGTAATATGGTTGCCGAAGGTGAGTCACGTGAAGTGATTGGGAGGGTAAAATTGTACCCAGTGCGGCATACCACCAGCAACACTTTCAAATGTATCTAAGATTGATTAAACTTTTTTTTTTAGTGAATGTCCGTCCGATAGATAATAAGTCAAAACATATGTACGTATGTAAATCTTGGCATGAGAATTTTTCTGTATGTTGCATAGGTGTTAACAACATCAAGAATCCACCCTTATCCGGCGAGCTAGACCGAGCCTTGCCGCAAGCATGCCAAGTGTGATGTTATGTTAATAACCAATAAAAATAGATTTTTATTTGAAACTCAAATCAACAATACGCAACAAAAAGAAATGGCGCCCAACATGTTAGCTTGCTGCTCGCAGTAATGGACCTAAGAGAATTACTAGGATTTTGAAAGAGAAGTGAAACAAGATAGTCCCGGTTTTGTAAAGATTTGCATTGCAATCCGCGTTGCGCTTTTTGCACCATCTTGATAGATTCAACAATAAGTATGTTAGCATTTGTCCAACTTGTTCGATATAAAATTTCGATAAGTTGTTGCATGCAACAGGAAACATCTTTTTATTAGGTTCTGATAATTTTGATCAAGTAAGACCCATGTTTGATTTATTTCAGATTGAACTTGTAGTTGCTACTTTGATATAAACTTTAATTGATAGTTGTCCTATCATTCTATGATAAGTTGCACTTCAAACCGCTATTTAAGGTATAATAATCAATCTAAGTTACAAAAGTCAGTCCGTTTAAAAAGTCTAGATCAATATAGAGATCAGTATGAGTAACTAGCCCCAGTAAATTTTTATGAAAACAAATTATAAAATAGAAAATATTATAGTTTTGAAACATTAGACATTTAATTAATTTAATTACAAAATGAGAGTATGGATAGAACACTAAGAAATAGAAAACCCAGGACACAAAAACCAATAGATAGTACTTCATTCGAAAGACCATTAGACTCATCATTAGGGATAGATTCACCTTTACAATCTAGACCGAAAATTCAAAGAAGTCCAAATCAAAATATAGTATCAATTAATAGACCACATCGAATTAACACACGATCAGTAACGAGTAATATCAATTGGTCGCAACTAGATAACTCACAAACAGGAAATATGAATCAAAATATTGCAGGTACTAGTAATGCTGATTCGATTCAGCAACAAACCAATCAAAATGCTTCAATTGTTACAAATTCTTCAGCCCAACTTCAAAACAATCCTTTGCCAAGTGAACATGCTTCACAAAATGCGGTCGATGGTTCTTCGCAGCCTCAGGGTAACGTACTTAGCGCAGAAACAATCGCTGCTGCTTTTCAGCGAATTCAAGAAGCTAATCAAAGAGTTTATATTAACGAGCTCAATAACATAAAAGATACTCTGCTTGAAAGATTAGAAAATTTAAGTTTAAATAAACCAACCCCTAGGCAAGCAGATGACCGACCACGTCATACAAATCCTGTATCAGAATTCGAACAGTTTTTGAATGAGTCCATGTCTACTCACAGTAGACACATTGACAATCCAGTTAATGAGCCTTTTAACCTTAACGCAGGTAGTGTCCGTTCAAATCCAAACTCAACTTCTTCTACTCAAATTGTTAAAATAGACAAATGGCAGATAACATTCGACGGAAATGATAATGTACACGATTTTTTATTCAAGGTAGAAACCCTTAAAGAGAAGTCACAATGTTCTTGGAGCAATGTCTTAGCCAACTTTCATGTACTCTTAAAAGGAAAGGCCGAAACATGGTTTTGGTTTTTTCTTAAAAAGAACCCTACAGCTTCATATGCATTACTTAAATATGCAATTGTCAAAGAATTTGGTAAGATCGAAAATGACCATGATACGATAATACGAATGCTATCTCGTCGTCAAGCATACAAAGAATCATTCGATGATTACTATACGGCAATGATAACGCTAAATTCAAGATTACGCGAACCAATGAATGATTACAAAATGATAGATTTAATTAAGAAAAATGCCAAAGAAAATTTAGGTCCTTTACTATTTCCATTTCAAATAAATAGTCTCGAACATTTACGAGATGGTGCACGTAGTGCGGAAAAGTTTTTGCATCATCAGCTATCGCAGAAATATCAGCAACCAAAGCGATCAATTAATGAAATTGATGGTTCAATTTGTCCTGACATAACCGGTAACGAGAATAGTGAGGAACACGGTATTTCAGCTTTGACACATGCTCGTAGAGTATCGACTCCGAGAAATCAATTAGATACTTCCAAATTCATATGCTGGAATTGTGACCAAATCGGTCACTCCTATTATGAATGCTTATCGGATAAACGAAATTTATTTTGTTACCGCTGTGGCGAAAAAAATGTGACAACTCCTAAATGTAAAAAGCATTTGGAAAACAAGGAAGTGAGCGAGATGGCCACCGGGGACTCTCGTTCGAGAAATGTCTCCCCGAGTCAATAAATGAAACAGAACAATCATTAGAATGGCATAGTCATTCTAATGATTCAAAACCAAACGAAGAATCAGTAAATAAGAGTATTAATTTACCAGTCGTTATAATTGCTAAGCGAAGTGATAATAAAGTTACACTTCCTAATCCAATAATTCCTTCTAAGCTTTCTCTTCATCAGAGAATAGTCAACTACGCAAAGACAAGATCAAACATTTTTGGAAACAATATCAAACCAGTAGTTTCCAACAAAAAATAAAATGTAGGAACAGATTCAAGTGTAGACTAAAACATAGAAGAGTTCTAGAAAGTACTTTTATCAATGATAATAATGACCTCAGACCATTTGTAAACATTAAATTAGGATCAGAAATGATATATGCACTTCTAGATTCAGGAGCTTCTGTAAGTGCACTTGGGAAAGATTCGCTTGAGTTTTTAAAACGTAACTCGATTCCTTTCCAGCACATGAAGTCTCATCTGAAAACAGCTGATGGGACCAAACAAAATATTTATGGATTCTGCAAGTTACCTATTTCATTCAACAACCTTACGAAAATAATAGACTTCTACATCGTTCCAAGCCTCCAGCAAAAAGCTTATCTAGGTATAAACTTTTGGAGGGAATTTAACGTTGCTCCACAAATTGTGTCTGAATTGAGTATAAAAGAAAATATTTCACTGGAAAATAATCTCCATGACCTAACAACTATTCAAAATTACGAGCTTCAGAAGGTTATATCTCTGTTTCCATCTTTTGAGGAACTGGGCTTAGGAAAAACTGATGTAGAAACTCATTTTATAGATACAAACGATTCTGTTCCGATTAAAGCTAAACATTTTCCCCTTTCACCACCTCGTCAAGCTGAAGCATATACTGAACTAGACCGAATGCTTTCACTTGGAGTAATTGAAGAAAGTAACAGTCCGTGGTGTTCACCAATTGTTTTAGTGAGAAAACCAGGTAAAGTTCGACTCTGCCTAGACTCACGAAAATTAAACAGCGTAACAAAGAAAGATGCTTATCCGCTGCCGCACATAGGTGGATAAGTCGACTAAAAGAGACGCATTTCATATCAGGGATTGATTTAAAAGATGCATTTTGGCAAATACCACTTGAAATGTCGTCAAAAGAAAAAACGGCATTTGCTGTGCCCAGTAGACCACTGTATCATTTTACAGTTATGACTTTCGGGCTATGCAACGCCGCACAGAGAATGAGTCGTCTGATGGATCGTGTGACTCCTGCACGCATCCGTGAGAACGTCTTTATATACTTGGATGATCTACTTGTATGTTCGGCAACATATGATCAGCATCTGAATTTGTTAAAAGAAGTTGCAAATTGTCTTTGTGAAGCAAAACTCACAATCAATGTAAAGAAAAGCAAATTTTGTCAAAAGGAAATAAAATACCTTGGGTACATCGTTGGTCAAGGATGTTTAAAGACAGATTCAGAAAAAGTCGAAGCGATTACTAAATTTCCAATACCCAAAACAGCTAGGCAGATACGCCGATTTATAGGAATGACTGGCTGGTATCGGCAGTTCATTCCAAACTTCTCAAACCTTGCTGCTCCCTTGACAGATTGCCTTCGAAAGTCACAAAACTTTGAGCTTTCAAACGAAGCAACTGCTGCTTTTCATAAGCTAAAAGATGCCTTAACATCTGCCCCTGTACTGGCTCAACCAGATTTTACAAAAGAGTTTACTATTCAATGTGATGCATCTTCAACTGGAGTTGGCGGTGTACTCTACCAAGTTGACGAGAATGATCATGAGCGGCCGATAGCTTACGTTTCACAAAAACTTAATAAAGCCCAAAAAAATTATACGGTTTCCGAATTGGAATGCTTAGCTGCAATAGTATGTGTACGTAAATTTCGACCTTATGTAGAAGGTTTGCCCTTTAGGATCATAACTGATCATTCCAGCCTGAAGTGGATTATGTCACAAAAGGACCTAAATGGAAGACTTGCCAGGTGGAGTCTTAAATTGCAAAGTTTTGATTTTAAAATAGAGCATCGTAAGGGATCCCTAAACATTGTCCCAGATACTCTATCTCGTGTCAATATGGATGAGTTACAAATTCCAAATCAGTGTTATGAAATCGATTTAAAGTCCAGTCACTTTGATTCTCCAAATTACCAAAAATTAAGACAGTATGTAACTGAAAACCAAAACAATTTGCCAGATATTTGTGTATCGGACAATTATATCTATAAGAGGGTGAAGTTTAGAAAAGGTATAGAGGAAGAAGAGACCGAATTATGGAGACTATGGTTACCAGAGGAACTGACTACAGAAGTTGTGAAAACTGCACACAATGATATAGGATGTCACGGAGGATTTGTTAAAACACTATATCGTATTAGGGAAAAATATTTTTGGCCCGGAATGGCAAAACAAATTAAGCAGTATTTAAGCGTTTGCGATATTTGTAAGGGTATTAAAGCCCCAAACATTTCGTTACGTCCACAGATGGGGAAACAGTTTGTAACAGAAAGACCCATGCAACGTTTATATATTGATTTTCTTGGTCCATATCCTCGAACAAAACTTAAAAATTCTGTAATTTTTATCATTGTGGATCATCTTACAAAATTTATTTTTCTTAAAGCTATGAAAAATGCAACTTCACAGGAAGTTGTAAGATATTTAGAGTCTGAAGTGTTTCATTTGTTTGGGACACCGCAATTTATACATAGCGATAATGGGAAGCAATTTACTTCCAAGGAATTTGCAAAACTTCTAAATTTGTATGATATAACTCATGTAAAAACTGGACGCTATAGTCCACAAGGAAATGCATCCGAAAGAGCAAATAGGGAGATCCTGTCTAAGTTGAGAGTTTTCATTAAAAATGATCATATGGATTGGGACAAACATATCTCGCTTATTGCTTCAATCTTACGAAGTGACTATCATTCAGCCACTAATTGCAGTCCATACTTCGCAATGTTTGGTCAGAATATGATTCGTAATGGTTCTGAATACAAGATACTTCAAATGCTAAACTGTTTAGGCGAATCAGATATTAATACCATACCAAAATCTGATAAAATGAACTTAATAAAAGATAACATAAAACAAAACCTTTCTAAAGCATATAAAAAAGGTCAAAGAACTTATAATCTAAGAGCCAAAAACATACGTTTTTCTGAGGGCCAGGAAGTATTTAGACGGAATTTCGAACATAGTTCATTTACTCAAGCTAAAAATGCAAAATTGTTTCACAAGTTTATCAAATGTAGAATACAGAAGAAAGTTGGTAATTGTCTTTATAAGCTTGAAGACTTAAATGGAAAGCTAATCGGAATATACCACGCCAAGGATATTCGACAGTGAAAGATACATTTCGTTTGCCTTTTTGTTTCCTTCTTTATCAATTGTAAACAAAAATGGTTTGTTACGAATGTTAGATTTTGTGACGTAGGCATCAAAGTTAAGTAGTTTTTCTATATGTTATTTTTATTATAGCAAAATTGGTAATACCATATCCACAGCTACCAACATGTAAATAAAAATGGATAAAAAAGTCTACACTTGTCATTTTTGAGAGATGACAGAAGAAAAGAAAAAAAAAAGGGAAATCGAAAACTCAATAACAGCGAGGTTACTAGCAAAAGACTTGTCACTCGATCTTTCTTTTTAATTTTGGCAATCGAGGTGAATAGATATCTATCTAAAATCTTTGGATCTTTTTTAATTTGATTTGAATTTGATTTATAAATCATATTTGTATACCAAGTTTCAAATTTTTTTTTATGAATTGATAATTTTCAATAAAATACTTGCTCGAAAAAAAAAATAATTGTTGTGGTTTCCCTGCGAATTTCTAAGCCATGTGGAGATTTGATTAATGTAATAATCCCATAGTCAATCTCTACCTAATCTCTGTGCACACCTACAAAAAAAAAAAACATCGATACTGCATTCAACTGAGGGAATCGATTTGGTCGGCAGCTTTGGTACACCTACTTTTGATTCCACCCAAACTATTCAATTTGGTATAATCTAAAGGTGATCAAAGAGAACACATCACTCGCAGCCATCATCTTCTTATCCCGCCTTGTCTCTTTACACCAATACCTGTGAGGTTATCAATTACGAACGCTCTTGGCGAACAAGTTTCCAGTGCCACGTCATCAACCATAACGGCAACAAAATTGCAGACTGTGCACTTGTAACCAACAAGCAGTACTAGCCACCTGTTATCTGATACATTGTGGTGGACACATGTTGCAAAGCAGACGGCTTTGTCACAGCAACGTTGCAGACACGCTGAACCTGTTTTGGTATTGCACTGTGGGAACCGCATACACATCGGTGACACCAGAAGGCAGCTGATCATAGCCTCACAAGGTATCAGCTGTATGAATATCCAAACCCCCACAATTATCGGTCGTAGGAGCAGGTTTGAATAGTGTGTAATTATGATTAGTTTAGAATAAGTTAGTATAAGATTATATTGTAAGTATTATTAAAATTTTGTAAACTGTTAAAATATTTGAACATATCTATATATACCTTAATCCTGACGTTAAATACTAATAATCAAAAAAACATGCAATTTATGACTTACTTAAAATTTTAAATTAACAACATTTGTAGATAAAACAATAGAGATTCGAAGAGAGGATTGTGCGCACAATACTTCCGGATTCATCATCATACACCAATCATTACACTGACACACATACATTTACACAATCATAAATTTGAACTATCCGATAGAAAAAGGATCTAAAAACGTAAGTCATTCATTACATTTAATTAAATTGCTATTTGTTAAAACCGACGCCAGTTTGGAATTTGGTATTTGTAAGATAAAAGAAATTCTAATTTGATAAAATGCAACAAAATTTATATTAATTAACTAATTATAATTATTTAATAAGATGGATTCGCTAGCTAATCCTTAATATTGAAATATTTAATCTTTTGACTTTAATGAACGTCAAAATTATGAACTATGTTATATTTTTTTTGTATGAATAAATATTATGTTTGAATTTTATAACTAAAATGCAGGTCTAATTTTTTGAATGGGGGCTAGAAACTTAAAGCTGATTCTGATTGATAACTAGGCAAAACTCAGTCTTTAATTTAGGGGCAACTAGTTAAAACATGGGTAATATGGTTGCCGAAGGTGAGTCACGTGAAGTGCTTGGGAGGATAAAATTGTACCCAGTGCGGCATACCACCAGCCACACTTTCAAATGTATCTAAGATTGATTAAACTTTTTTTTTTAGTGAATGTCCGTCCGATATATAATAAGTCAAAACATATGTATGTATGTAAATCTTAGCATGAGAATTTTTCTGTATGTTGCATAGGTGTTAACAACATCAAGAATCCACCCTTATCCGGCGAGCTAGACCGAGCCTTGCCGCAAGCATGCCAAGTGTGATGTTATGTTAATAACCAATAAAAATAGATTTTTATTTGAAACTCAAATCAACAATACGCAACAACTTCACGTTCCCTCCCTACTCACGAACTAACGCGAACGCCGTGACAGCTTCCGTACTCCTTAATCTTCAATAAAGCTGTCCCTATATTGTAATCATCGCAAGCTAACTACTTCATTGAATCAATGAAAGAATAAATCGATAAACGAATACGACCACACATAACCCCATAGGAAGAACTCTCAAAACATATTTAAAGTTTTAAACTCCATTTAATTTATTGCCTAAATGTAAAAAGGAAATAGTGTATTCATCTTAAATATTTGCGCAGGTCGGTAAATAACAAATATTTCATATTATTTTAAGAAACAAGCTAAATTTGTTTATAAAATAAGAACTAATAAAATAAGAACAATATTATAATTTTTTTTGCTTTTTAATCTAGATTGTTTTATAATAAAATAAGAAAATAGAGCTAGTTTGGCAAAAAAAAAAACGAGATAAAAAAAGAAGTTTAATTTTGTTTTGATCACTCACCACTTATCACATATAGATTTTAAGTTTTATCGGTACGTATTCCATCTGCTTTCACCAAACTACCACTAGTTAATTTTGCAAAAAAATTAATGGTACTGTATTATGTGACAGAAGGTCCAAATTCATTTACCATATGAACAAATTGATTTTTTTATCTTGTATTGTATTTTAACTTTTTAGGCAAATTCTTTTTTTTTTTTTTTGATTCCAAATATCGACACAGAGACACAAAACAACCACAGACAAACACACAAATCCACTGCTTGCGAAACCACGTAGAAAGCCCGTCGTCAATCCGATAACACTCGCATGCACCCCCACCGATAGATCCGAAATTAACACTAGCCACACTATTAAAACTCCTGCTCTAGCAACCTTGAAAAATATCAGTTTCAAGCGAGATTTGCTCTATCACAGGGCTTTAGCGGGACTCCTTTTGTTTTGCTTATATGTAGTTTTTTTTTTGTTTTACCGTGGAAAAAAAAAACTACTCCCGGATGGCTTGTGTGAGGGCTCTAGGTGCTGTGCTAATTTTTAAAAGAGATTTTCGGAGGCTGGTCAACGTTTTCTTGTTGTTTTTCTTCTCCATTGAAACGCAATGAGGTGACGGAGGGTTTCTCAACGCACACTTAAAAGCGGCTGGGTAGACTCGTCGGTAAATTTCCCTATTGGAGGGCCCGACGGGATAATTCTCCCAAATGATAAGCGGACGATAATCTATTGGAAAAGCCTGTTAGATTTGAGTTCATTTTTTTTTAGACAGAGTTACCTTTATGATATGTAATTAAGCGCCAATAATAAAAGGGTGGACCGCAATTTAAAACTTTTTTTTTTCTCGTTTCTCGCTTATTCAAATCCGATTTGTAGTTTTCTTTGCAAGGCACTAATAGTATCATCATTTATTTTAATAGAATTTAACAAAAGAGACAATTTTTGTTACCTTTTAGAGGGATTAAATTCAGTAATGTTGAATTAAACTTCCTTTCGGTTGTAACGTGCAGCTATATTTTATATTGGCTATATTTTATGGCAGCAAATTCTATTTCCACCCAATACCGAATTCCGCATATTCTTTCGATATTTTCACGCCTAGTGCTAGACTCGAGAGGTCGCTACCAATGTGCTAGTGAAGTACTCCATGAGATGATCGTTTCCGCCTTTCCGTCTTTTCATTTTCGATTGGCATGGAGAAAAGTTGACTCCATCCAAGAAAAATCAAGAAAAATCGAAAAATCAAAAATCCACATTTAATCCATTAAAAATCTATATTGTGTAGTGGAAACCACTCTGTTCCCATAATCTGGATAAATTAATTACTAAAGGTAAATATATATCATTTTATAAAGTCTCAACTATATGTAGAGTTCTCTCGCAGATCTAAATCAAATCGTCAAATCGTGTCGGCGGCATTCGGGGTGCAGTGATTTATTTCGTTGTCGGATCTCCTCATTCTTTTTGATCGACAAATCTATCCCACTCCTACCCGTCGGCCGATTTATAAAATATATACGCGATCGTGCATTTAAGCACCGATAGAAGTGACGATCTTATCAAAAAGCGAAATACTTGGTGTCGCTGATGAGGACCCTGCTGCCCACAGAGAGCATACGCGATCGCTTTCTCTGACCACGGCGCGGCCGCATCCCCGCGTACGCAGATCCCGCTGCCGTCGCACAACGAGAAGAAATTCTTATCAATTGATAATCACCACCATCGCCCCACTGTACCTGCTTCGCTACGATCAGCTCAGCAGCCTGCAGACATTATCTGGAGAGCGTCCCAAACTTGAGAGCATTGCTGTCCCAAAAGCTCAGTGCAGAAGGTAAACCATCGGTTTGCATCAATTGGCAGTCGCGTAGGTGTGTCCACTCAATACCGGCTGAGTCAGCAGCCAGCAAGCAAGGCGACCTTCGTGACATATGCACACGTATGTATGTACCTATTGATTTATTTTAAAGACCATTGAGGAAAGTGTGTAATTATAAGTATGATACATTCAGAAACAAAAAAAAAGGAAAACAAAATAACTTAATTGATATATTAAGAGCCTAATAACTATTGAATTCAATTGCGATATTTTAAATTAAACATTATATTTTAGACTTCAGAAGTTAGTAATGTTAGTTAGTGACGAACGAGTCATTTATATTTCCGAAAACAAATCTCTTTCGTTAAATTCGTTTTATAAAAATAACAACATTATTGTGAGCCGAGATAGATTGTGTGCACATAACGTCGAGGAGATTAGTTTTTTTTTTAATTGGGATGTTATCAATTTATCGAAAGGGATAGTTTATATGTAAATTTATTTAAAGGATAAATATATACTGCAATGAGTATAAGCCATGTAATATATACAGTCTTTGGTATTTTTAATTTCTTTTTGGAATGAAGTTCTAAGGTATAATGTATAAGGTGAAGTCAGAGAAGAGGTAAGGTATTTGAACCACGGCTACATATAGGGGTCATTATGTGAAATATTTACGGGATTTAATGACTAGGAGTGATCTCATTTTGGGGGTCATACTGGGAGGGAAGCCCGAGTAGGTGGACATACATCTGAACCATCATGAGATCGAGGACAGCTTTAATAGAAAATAAAATTAGAACGCATTGACAACTAGCGTAATTTTGTATATCAGATAAAGAGCACACAATATGCTAATATTTTTCTTTGTAATTTGATTTTTACTTTTGCGCGTTACTCTAAACGTTTTGGCACGAAATAATTTGTTTGTCAACGGGAGATGACGACAGCAAGAACCCCGACAGTTACGGCGAGCTTAGTCGAGCGTTTGCCTGCGTGCCACCCAGCTGTTGCATCCTAAGAAAGTATATATCCTAGGCTCTCGTTACAAATATGGCGCCCAACGACATTGGCTCTATCAGTCGTAAGACTGATATACCGATCCTTCTTTAAGTATTTTCTTTTCATTATTTTTAAAGACTCTCTCGTCACACTTCTTTAATTCATTTTCTTTTTATTCTGTGTGCTATATTAACCAATAATATCGATAACATTTTGTTTCTGGAGGTAGTCTTTGTAAAGAAGCTTATCTTTTTGTCCAAGCTCTTTAATAGCATTAAAAACAGATTCTCTTTACAAAGCCACCCTTTTTTTATTGGTACAATACGTGTTTGTGATAATCCCCATCTAAGCTTCCTGTGTGCATTATAATCAAGCGTAAGTTTTGTTAGCAGTTGAACTAGATGGAGATTTGCATGCGTTGTATAAATAGAAACATTAATAGGTTTACGAAGAAACGTGAGACGTTAAGAGGTAGAAAGTTTAATTAACTTCACTTAATTTGCCACAGCTTTTTTTTTCAGTTAAAACTTAAAGTTATCTTAGCATCATATATCGTTATCTTAGCGATTGATATTAGATATAGATATTTGACATAGACATTCGATATTCGATACAGATATACAATAAAGTTATCCTCGATCTATTTTTTTTTTGTATGACCGTGGTTCACCCAACTTACAATTCGCTGATTTCACCTTAAATTAATAAATTTTTGTTTTCGAAATATTAAAAGATAGTCGCAACTATTTCTTATAATTCTATTGTTTTTTTTGTTAGTGTATGTAATACAGATACACACAAATAGTTTTCTTTACATTTATTTTAATTATAATTATTTAAAAATGAGTGAGGCCAAAGGTGCCGTACCCAAAGAAAAAACGAGTGGTGGGTGCACGACTGGGTCGTACGCAACTTTCTCTTTCACAGCGAGTTGGGCGTTAGATCAAATAGTACGCATTTTGATTATTGATGCTAAAAATGATATAAATAATGTCGAAATGTGTTTATACGAACGTTTACTCCGAAATTTGAAGTAATCGATGTCAATGTGAAAAATAATGATTTTCCGTTATTGGCCAAAACTGAAAATTCCGTTTAGTGATAATTGGACTAAAACTAATTATGTGGAATTGTTTAAAACTATAAAAGTAGTATATATATTAAATTTCATTCAATTTGACATAATAGTATGCGAGAAATTATCAATTTTCCTTATATGGCCTGAATGACAAAATCCGTTATATGGATTTTCTCGAAAAAACTGGGTATGCAGTTTTGTTGAAGTTAATATGTTTATAGTATATATAAAGTTTAATCAAAATCGTTAGAGCCATTTTCGAGAAAATTGAGGTTATGTGTAATTTTTATATGGCAGGTATCGTTATTAACATGGCTAAAAGCAAACAAAAAAAAATGGCCTAGAATTATGACCAAAAAAAGCTTGGATACGAAGTTTGAAGAAAATCGGTCAAGCCGTTTAGGCTGGGGAGACCATTACGGACAGACGGACCGACGGACGGAATTCCAAAAACCACTTTTTTAGGCTCCGCTATCATCGTAATGTTAGAATCAATCAAAATCTCGAGGTCGAAAATTTTCACGAAAACAATATCTTTCTCTTTGTAAGAGAAAGTTAATAAAACAATCGGTACGTAACCCCCGAAGTGTAGTCACGAGATCAATTGTGAACAGGCAACTGAGTTTGGATAATTCTCAAGATTCTTTTCCATTAAATGAAATAAGACAGCCTTTATTACATACTCCACCTAGTAATTCATTCATCATGAGAACCTCAAACAATAATACTAGTTGTACTGAGATGCGACAATCTGAAACCGGACCAAATGCGAATACACCTAATGCATTTCCGCGCTTTATACCAACGTTAATATCCCAGACTAATACTACTACTACTACTACAACTACTAGTACTAATTCTCAACCGATAATTTCCGAGAGTCAACATAAGGACACAACTGGTAGGCAGGATGACACTCTCAGGTCGAATACCTCAGATGTACTTACTTTTAATCGAACTTCTTTAGGAGTTCATATTAAGTCGATAGTCGATGCAAGCATTGGTGCGAGTCAAACTTTTATTCTTCGCTCGTTATTGGATAGCATGAAACAGTGTGTCCAAGAGTCGGTGCGTGATGCTGTTGATTCAAATCCGGCTTTACCTTTTAACGCAAGCTTGAATAACAACCGAAATTCAAATGATCCAGAGTCTAGGCGGTCGAATGTTGGTTATGTAAATAACCAAAGGTTTGCGTTACCTAACAATCAATCAATCAATCAAAGGTTTGAGTTACCAAACAATCAATTTGACTTAGATAGAGATGCACCATTGCGCTCTAATGAATTCAATCAGCATAATGGCGGCAATTCTCGCAACATATCTAGTGAAAGACATTCAGTCTTACATAATGAATTTTCAGAACCAACCTTTCAAAGAAATATTTACCTTGAAGATGAGTTCACTCGTCCATCCGCCTGTAGAAGAATTGAGATCGATCGATGGGGTATAAAGTACGATGGTACTTCAAAATCGATTTCGGTCCAAGATTTTTTATTTCGAGTAGAAGTTTTGAAACAGAACTATGATTGCTCATGGGAAGACATATTAAAAAACTTCCATGTTCTGCTCTCAGGTATCGCTCAGGACTGGTTCTGGCAATATCTTCGCGCAAACCCCAGACCCGATTGGAATCGGCTGAAACACGCCTTATACAAGCAATTCAAAACCTACGATAGTGACTTGGATATAATCCAGCAAATCACTGAGAGACGTCAACATCCACAAGAAACTTTCGACGAGTATTTCAACTTCGTCATGCATTTAAAAAACCAGTTAAGAAGACCTATGGCTGAGAAACAGTTACTCAACATTATGAAGTCCAAGGTTAACAATAGACTTCTCAGTTTGGTCTATCCTATGCCTATTTATTGCTAAGACCAATTTCGCGATGAATGTCGACGAGCCGAGAAACTATTTCAGTCACGCGATCAGTCGAGATACACGCGTCAGCAGCATGTCAATGCACTTGATTTTGAAGACTCTGCAAATGGTTTCTGTGATCAGCAAGTAGAAGTATCTGCGCTGAGACACAACGATTCGAAGAACTATAACAACTCTTCGCGTAGAGAAAGCAATACGTTTCATTGCTTCAATTGTAAAAAGCAAGGACATAGTTTTGTTAACTGTCCTTCACCGAGAAGAAACTTATTTTGCTATCAGTGCGGTGCCGACAATGTAACAACTCCTAATTGTCTTAAATGCAATCCTTTGGGAAACGTATCATCGAGCGGGATGAGAATCGGGGAATCTCGTTCGACCCAGACTCTACCCGAAAACTAGATAAATCCACCGAAACTGATTTCCTTATTAATGTTTCCATAAATACAAAACCAAACATATGAGAGGCTACAATCCGCTATGCGGATCGTTGAATACCCTATCCCATCCCATCCTTTAAATTAATATCCTCAAAATATAGGCTTTATGGCTCAGACAGTTTCTCAAAATCTTTTGTGGTTCGACAAAAAACAACGTATTTCTATTGCTAATGCCTTGGGATGGGGTACACAAATGGTTTTTCTAAGAAAACGCCCCCAAAATGTAGGCGTAGGTGAAAATGATCTATGGACAAAATGTTTATATTACCATTGCGGAAGTATTTGCATCAAAAATTTTTTCGAAAGTTTTAAAATTTGGACAAAAAGCGTTTTTTACTAAAAACGCCCCCAAAAAGTGGGCGTGGCAAAAAACTTTGTATGAACGAAATATAGATATTAGGATTGTCTAAATATCCAGCTCAGACACTTTTTTGAAATTCCTTACGGTTTGGCCAAAAAATAAGTTTTTCTAAAAAGGGGGCGTGGCAGTGGGCGGATTTCAAAAATTTTTACACTTGTTCTGGTGACTCGCACAAGGATCCTATATACCAAATTTCATTATCCTAGCTCAAAATTTAAGGCCCAAAAATCGGTGACGAACAGACAGACGGACGGACGGACGGACGGACGGACGGACGGACAGACAGACATGGCTAATTCGACTCAGCTAGCGATTCTGAGTCTATCCATATACTTTGAGGTATATGTAGCAAAATTATTTCTCTATGTTACAAACTATGTATCAAAACTAATATACCCCCCTATGGGATAGGGTATAAAAACTATGACCAACAAACCCGATTCTTCCCTTGATAATAAACACCATATTAGTCAAATTTCACCTGCAATTCCATATGAAGTACGACTAAAAAGGTATAATGATATAAGAACGAAGATTTTTCATCTCGATGAGGTTAAGTTATCAGACCGTGCAAATAAATTGATGAAAGCTAGAGTTAGACATAAACATATGAGAGGCTACAATCCGCTGTGCGGATCGTTGAATACCCTATCCCATCCATCCTTAAAATTAATATCCTCAAAATATAGGCCTTATGGCGATGAAATACAGAAAATGACATTGTCACAATATATTGCTCAGACAGTTTATCAAAATCTTGTGTGGTTCGACAAAAAACAACGTATTTCTATTGCTAATGCCTTGGGATGGGGTATACAAATGGTTTTTGTAAGAAAACGCCCCCAAAATGTGGGCGTAGGTGAAAATGATTTATGGACAAAATGTTTATATTACCATTGCGGAAGTATTTGCATCAAAAATTTTTCCGAAAGTTCTAAAATTTGGACAAAAAGCGTTTTTTACTAAAAACGCCCCCAAAAAGTGGGCGTGGCAAAAAACTTTATATGAACGAAATATAGATATTACGATTCTGTAAATATGCTGTTCAGACACTTTTTTAAAATTCTTTACGGTTTTGCCAAAAATTACGTTTTTCTAAAAAGGGGGCGTGGCAGTGGGCGGATTTCAAAAATTTTTACACTTGTTCTGGTGACTCGGACAAGGATCCTATATACTAAATTTCATTATCCTAGCTCAAAATTTAAGGCCCAAAAATCGGTGACGAACAGACAGACGGACGGACGGACGGACGGACAGACAGACATGGCTAATTCGACTCAGCTAGCGATTCTGAGTCGATCCATATACTTTGAGGTATATGTAGCAAGATTATTTCTCTATGTTACAAACTATGTATCAAAACTAATATACCCCCCTATGGGATAGGGTATAAAAAGCGAAGCTTATATCGGGAGATACTAGAAACGTCTTTCGTCAATCTGAATCCCGATCCCAGGCCCTATACAAAAGTTTCCATAGACGGCCAGGAAATAGAAGGACTACTCGATAGTGGTGCCACTATTTCTTGCCTCGGAAAACAATATTTAGAGTTTGTAGAAAGTCTAAACTTGAAAGTTATTCCCTTGACTACAACCATAAAAACAGCGGATGGTAAAAATCAAAAAATCTTTGGACGAATACGTACCAAAATGACTTACCAATCAACCTCAAAAGAGATGGATTTGTATCTTGTGCCAAGTCTCACACAATCCTTATACCTAGGTATTGATTTTTGGCACCTTTTTAATATAGTCCCGATGGTAATTAGTGAGATAGATTCTGCAGATACATGCACCAAACCCAAACATGTTTTAAATAGAGATCAATCTTTAGCCTTGGAGAACGTGGTGAAACGATTTCCTTCGTTTAATGAGCTCGGACTCGGTAAAACCGCTTTGGAGAGTCATAAAATTGACACGGGTAAGGAGGAACCTATCAAACAACGCCACTACCCGATGTCGCCCGTTATTCAGCAGCTGGTTTATGAGGAGCTGGACCGCATGCTTTCACTGGGAGTTATAGAGAAAAGCAATAGTGCGTGGAGTTCGCCTATTGTTCTCATACGAAAGCCAGGCAAAAATCGCATTTGCATTGACTTTCGTAAAGTCAATCAAATATCGGTGAAAGATGCGTATCCGTTACCTCATATAGAGGGTTTGTTGAGCCGTCTGAAAGATACTTACTACATCAGTAGCGTGGATATTAAGGATGCATTTTGGCAAATACCTTTAGAGGAGCATTCAAGAGAACGAACTGCATTCACGGTGCCCGGCAGACCACTATACCAGTTTACAGTCATGCCCTTTGGTCTGTGCAATGCAGCCCAAAGGCTATGCCGTTTAATGGATAAAGTGGTGCCTGCAGAGTTTCGTGAATGTGTGTTTGTATATCTTGATGATCTCCTCGTAATATCCAGGGATTTCGATGAACACCTCGAAACGCTGAATAAGGTAGCTGATTGTCTTACTAGGGCGAACCTCACTATAAATATTGAGAAGTCGAACTTCTGTTTTAAGGAGCTCCGTTATCTAGGGTATATAGTTGGACAAGGACATCTGAAGCCTGACCCAAACAAGGTGTCAGCCATCGAAGACTTTCCGGAACCAAAATCTCAAAAACAGGTACGAAGGTTCTTAGGATTGTGTGGCTGGTACCGAAGGTTTATCAGAAATTTCGCAGCACTATCAGCGCCCTTGTCTGATACGTTAAAGAAGTCCGAATCATTCCAAATGACGAAAGAAGCTCTTACTGCTTTTGAATCTCTCAAAATGGCGCTCATTTCTGCTCCCATACTGAGCAATCCCAACTTTTCGGATCGCTTTTTCATACAGTGCGATGCATCGAGTCATGGTATAGGCGGTGTCCTCTTTCAATATGATGAGGATCAAAATGAGAAGCCGATAGCGTTCTTCTCTCAAAAACTTAACGCATGTCAGCGAAACTACAGCGTGACCGAGCAGGAATGCCTGGCCGCTGTATTAGCTGTAAAAAAGTTTCGCCCATATGTAGAAGGGATGCCTTTTACAGTTATTACGGACCACGCCAGTCTTAAATGGCTGATGGGGCTCAAGGACCTTAGCGGCAGATTGGCGCGATGGTCCCTAAAACTGCAGGCTTTTCAATTCGATATTCTTCATAGAAAGGGATCCCAAAATACTGTACCCGATGCATTGTCGCGAGTATTTATGGAAGAGTTAACACGCGATGTAACCGTAGCGAGTGTAGATTTAGATAGTCCTGAGTTTAAATCGACGGAGTACATGGATTTGATTGATACCATTTCTAAAAAGGCTGATTCTTTGCCGGATCTGAAAATACTAGACGGCTTTGTCTATAAACGTAGGCATAGAAGTTATTCGGAAAAGCCAAATCTAAATCATGAATGGAGTTTATGGATACCTTCAAATCTTACTGATAGTCTTATACGCAATGCGCACGATCCACCTAGCGCATCTCACGGCGGCATTGTTAAAACTTTGGAAAGGCTACAAGAGCTATATTATTGGCCAAATATGACAAAACAGGTGCGAGAGTTCGTTCAGAATTGCGAAAAATGCAAAGAGAATAAAGCTTCAAATAAAACATTGAGACCTCCAATGGGTAAACAGTTAAATATCGTTCGACCTTTCCAGAAATTATACGTGGACTTACGGTCAAAAACTGGTAATTTGTATCTATTTGTGGCAGTGGATCACTTTTCAAAATACGTTTTTCTTAAACCTATGCGTAAGGCTTGCTCGAAATCCGTAGTCGATTTTATGGAAAGGGAGATTTTCTTTAAATTTGGTGTACCGGAGTTCGTCCTATCGGATAACGGAAAACAATTTGTGTCTAAAGAATTCCAGAAATGTTTATCTAATCACGGCGTTAAGCATATTACAACTGCTTTTTATTCTCCCCAGGCTAATGCCTCAGAAAGAGTAAATCGTTCGATTCTGTCGGCGATCAGAATGTACCTTAAGGATGACCAACGAGAGTGGGATGAAAAAATAGATCAAATACAAATGGCTCTTTGTACAGCTATTCACCAATCTATCGGGACCAGCCCCTATTTTTGTTTATATGGTTGTAATATGGTTACTCATGGAAGTTCATATAAGATACTCAATAAGTTGAATTTGTTAAGCGACAACGAATTTAATCAGCTGAAGCAATCTCAGAAAATGGAAATTGTCCGTAGTAAAATTAAGATGTATCTCGAACTAGCGTCTGAGAAAAATGAGAAGACCTATAACTTACGCAGTAGAGTAGTGTAATAACCTCATTGTAATAGTTTTAAGAATAATGTAATAGCATTTAAGTAAATCCGAATATTTTGGTGACTTGGTATCACTGCAAAAAGATTGGTACGGCAGTTTGACACTACATCGTATCCGGCAGACGAGTTCGAGGGGACTTCCTGTTTTACTCTGGCCGCGCTCGGTTCATTTTTGTAAATGGTAGTAAACCAAAAATAAATCCAAGTAAATAAAGTAAATCAAACAGGTTGTTTTAATTCAGAACTGGGATTCGCGCTCGTAAAAGTCCAAACAGTATAAATAAAAAAATATTTAAAGGCATATATTAACAGACCCAAGTTAATTGAGGTTCTAACCGCCGCCAACGTGGATTTCGAGGAAGAAGCAACTGTGTCAGAGTTACGTCCACTTTATGACCAGTTGCTAGCTAGCAGAGAAGCTGCTGTCGACCGACGCCCAGACGATAACCGATGCCCAGACGATAACCGATGCCCAGAAGATAACCGATGCCCAGATGATGACCGATGTCCAGGAGAAAGAGTACCGCAGAACACACCAGATGTCGATGCAGAGTTGGCCCGTGTGCAGAAGGAGATTGAGTTGCTTCGCAAACAAAAGGAGCTGCAATGTTTGAAGGAGGAATTGGGTGCAATGGAAGCAAATACATTTGACTTCTCGGCTTTTGAAGCGATGGTACACCCTTTTAATGGCGAAGACACATTCGATGTACGGAAGTGGTTCGACGATATTGAGGATGCTTTTGCAGTACTTGGCTGCAACAAACGTGACAAATTCGTGAGTGTACGACGTGTGCTGAGTGGTACGGCAAAATTATCATCGCACATACGAACGAAGATTTGAAGAATGCTTTAATTGATGAGTTCGGCCGCATATTCACCATGAATGAGGTATTTCAACAATTGAAATCACGCACATTGAAGCCCACCGAATCAGTGAAGCGATATGTGATCGAGATGCAGGAGATCGCTTCACATGCCAACATTCCTGAAGCCGACATCATTGAGTGCATCATTGAAGGTTTAAATGATCGCAGCAGCAATATTGCAACCTTGATGGGTGCCACTTCCCTCAAACAACTGAAGTCACTGCTAGACCGTTATGAGAAAAGACGCGTGCACCCGACTGTCCCGATGAGATCTTATGTCCCTGCTGTCCACACCGCTACAACTGCTGCCCCGCTAAAGAAGCCTTATGCCCCCGCTGTTACTGCTGCTACGTCAAGTGCCGATCCCGGGAATATCCGATGTTATAACTGCTCACAATTTGGGCATTATCAGAGCCAGTGTCCGAAGCCAAAGCGACCGCTAAATTCTTGTTTTGTGTGCCATGAAGTTGGCCACTTCCATCAAAACTGCCCGAGGAAGAAACGAGTATCTGCTGCTGTGGAGGAGTGTGCTGATGACCAAGACGACCACAATCCTGGAGCGTTTCGAGGATTCGAGGAAATAGCAGAAAGAATGCAAGCATTCCAAATGGTAAGTGTTGCCTTTATTGATCATAGAAATAAGTGCACTGAAACTAAGACGTGTTTTTCTCTTTTTGATACCGGTAGCCCAAGTAGTTTTGTTCGGAAGTCGGTAGTACCATTTGTGTTTGAAGGGAAGAGGCCAACATCCTTCCGCGGTATGGGAAATCAACCAATCTCTTCATACGGTACGGTAAATTGTAAAGTTATATTCAGAGGAAAGACATTGATTCATAAATTCATTGTACTTCCAGATGAAGAGTTGTGGGGAACGATTTTTGGTCAGTTTAAAGCAACTTTACTTTACCTTTTCTTTGCTACTGACAGTTTAAAAAGTCCTGGTATAGCCTGGCCCATTGAGTTTCTTTGGGAGTATCTTTATAGCGAATTGAGTGAGAAGTGCACGGCTTGAGTGGCAACAACCTTGAGTGGGAAATTCTCTTGATCTTTAAAGAGAATGCCCATATTTAAGAGCATCGATTGTCAAAAGCCAACTCACACACTTTCACCCAACAGTTTCGGTATTTTGGTATGTGTGTTTCAAAATACGGTGCATGTCATAACCGAGCTAGTTAGCACAGTAACGTCAAATTGTACGAAGTCTATAAAGAGCAGTGACGTCTGAGTCCGTTTCTCTTTTTTTCAACAGATGTGCACTTGAAAACTACTCCTAAGTGACAGTTCACGACAATCGTAATCGATTTCCCCTGCCTCGATCGTACATTTTTTTGATCATACTACTGACTAATTGAAGGGATATCTAAAAGTGATTTTTTCGGGTTTTGCCTATACGTCGAAATATTTAATTTTTCGGGATATGCACAAGTTAATAGAGACACACGCTATAGATAAAAAAAAGTGCCCTTTTTTGTGCCTATAAGTGCTAAGAGACATTGTGCTGTCTCGATCTACCTCGAATACACAAGATATTTGGATAGCCGCGCCTGTGTGTAGTCCTGCATGTCTTATTGCCACACTTTTAATAAGCGCATTCATCCTCCAGGACGTGGTAAGTGTGTTATTTTGTTTCTGTTATGTGTGCCAAGTGAATCAGCCTTTGCTTCGATTTTAGCAGGCGAAGTGATCGTCGCAGTGGAGTCGCTACGGCATATAAGCAGCACGACCCCGCTGCCACTAATCGTACTGACGTCCTGGACCCACACTTGTAACTTAGTGCTATTTACCGTACCCATTCAACGACACCAACGTCGTCAAAGACAGGGTTATCGCCCCCATCACCATCTTTAACCCCTTCTACGTCGTCATTGGTAGCGACACCAACGTCGTCAGCGACATAGTTATCGTCATCACCACCATCAGCCCCAATATCGTCCTCATCATCATCATCTTAACCCCAACATTTTCTAATTCCACCATCAAAAGTACCATCATCAGCATTCTCATCTCTAGCCCCCCATCAGTATCATTACATTACATCATCTCTACCCCAGTATCTATCTCATCTACTACAGCCTCTTCATCAGCACCATCATATACATACATTTATCGACATACGTACAATTGGACATTCACGCACGCGTACATATTTACCCACGCACTTCCTATTGTTTTCCCTTCCCTACCACCCTCGAAGAATAAAAAAAAAAAAAATATAAAAAGAAGAAAACAAACAAAATTAAAAGCTAAGTATAAAACCTATTAGATTCATGTTCGTAAACCTATATATGTATATATAAATCTATACTTATTCCCTATAAAGGTAATAGAATACAAAACGCTGAACACGGGCTGCGGAAACTATGCGCATTGGATCCCCACACCCCTGGAAAAATAAAGGTACCTAATGACCACAAATAGCTAAAATATCGGTGAGTGCTAAAGTCCTAAGTATAGATATTCTTATCATACATATATATATTTTTACGAACCCGTGATTGAGTCGCCTTTTGCGGCATTAAATAAAAATAAAAACGAGTGTTGGGTGCACGACTGGGTCGTACGCAACTTTCTCTTTCACAGCGAGTTGGGTTAATTAATGCTAAAAATTATAAAAAAATTTCGAAATGTGATTATACGAACGTTTACTCCGAAATTTGAAGGAATCGGTGTCTATGTGAAAAATAATTAATTTTCGTTATTGGCCAAAACTGAAAATTCCGTTAAGTAATAGTTGGGCTAGAACTAATTATGTGGAATTGTTTAAAACTATTATAGTAGTATATATATTAAATTTCATTCAATTTGGCATAGTAGTTTGCGAGAAATTAACAATTTTCTTTATATGGCCTGAATGACAAAATCCGTTATATGGATTTTCTCGAAAAAAGTGGGTATGCAGTTTTGTTCGAACTAATATGTTTATAGTATGTATAAAGTTTAAACAAAATCGTTAGAGCCGTTTTCGAGAAAATTGAGGTTATGTGTAATTTTTATATGGCAGGTACCGTTAATAACATGGCTAAAAGCAAACAAAAAAAATGGCCTAGAATTATGACCAAAATAAGCTTAGATACGAAGTATGAAGAAAATCGGCCAAGCCGTTTAGGCTGGGGAGACCATTACGGACAGACGGACCGACGGACCGACGGACGGAATTCCAAAAACCATTTTTTTATGCTCCGCTATCATCGTAATGTTAGAATCAATCAAAATCTCGAGGTCGAAAATTTTCACGAAAACAATATCTTTCTCTTTGTAAGAGAAAGTTAAAACGAGTGGTGGGTGCACGACTGGGTCGTACGCAACTTTCTCTTTCACAGCGAGTTGGGCGTTAGATCAAATATATAGTACGCATTTTGATTATTGATGCTAAAAATGATATAAATAATGTCGAAATGTGTTTATACGAACGTTTACTCCGAAATTTGAAGGAATCGATGTCAATGTGAATAATAATGATTTTCCGTTATTGGCCAAAACTGAACATTCCTTTTAGTGATAGTTGGGCTAAAACTAATTATGTGGAATTTCTTCAAGCTGTAATAGTAGTATATATATTAAATTTCATTCAATTTGACATAATAGTTTGCGAGAATTTATCAATTTTCCTTATATGGCCTAAATGACAAAATCCGTTATATGGATTTTCTCGAAAAAACTGGGTATGCAGTTTTGTTAAAGCTAATATGCTTATAGTACATAAAAAGTTTAATCAAAATCGTTAGAGCCGTTTTCGAGAAAATTGAGGTTATGTGTAATTTTTATATGGCAGGTACCATTATTAACATGGCTAAAAGCAAACAAAAAAAATGGCCTAGAATTATGACTAAAACAAGCTTGGATACGAAGTTTGAAGAAAATCGGTCCAGCCGTTTAGGCTGGGGAGACCATTACGGACAGACGGACCGACGGACCGACGGACCGACGGACGGAATTCTAAAAACCACTTTTTTAGGCTCCGCTATCATCGTAATGTTAGAATCAATCAAAATCTCGAGGTCGAAAATTTTCACGAAAACAATATCTTTCTCTTTGTAAGAGAAAGTTAAACGAGTGGTGGGTGCACGACTGGGTCGTACGCAACTTTCTCTTTCACTGCGAGGTTAGCAAAATATCAAATACCAAACATGCATAAATTGAATTAAATTGGTGTTTATGTGAATTAAAAGGATTTTTCTGTTATAGACCAAAACTGAAAATTCCTTTAAGTAATAATAATAATAATCCTCGATTAAATCTATTTATTCGATACTTTATAATAACAAATGAAGGAAACTAAAAAACCTGTTATTTAGGACAATTTAAATGCATTTAATTATCCAGTTATTTTTGAAAATATATAGGTTTGTGGTCTGAAAACACACTTTCGTATACTCCACTATACAAGCCTGCTATGTTCGTGAATATGACATCAATCTGTGTATTGTTGTCAGTTGTTGACATATCTTTTTCTAAAATTGATTTCAGATCCCAATTTCTTAAAAACCTATGAAAAGAAGTGTTTGTCGCATTAAATATTTTTATATTAAAATCACCGGCTAATACTAGATTTGTATCAGGAGTGACTTTTATCTGTTGCATAAAATCAGTTAAGTGTTCTTTTAAGTCGTTAAATGATATTGATGGAGACTTATATCCTGTTACAATAACAACGTTCTCTACTCTAAATGAAACCAAATCAAGGTGACTAGTTAGTTAGTTAGTTAGTTTGATTGGCTGTTCGTACAAGACGAAACACAATTAGCGCTGAGGTGCGCCGTTTTGATGCCAAAAACTCGTGCGGTTAAATGTTATGTCTTGTTGTTAGTTGGCGTGTACTAAATCCAACCAGTGGCATTAAGGAAGGCGATCAGTTCTTTGATGTGTTTATCAGAGAGGTCACGGATATTGTCAAAGAAAGGTTTGCCTAGGGTTCGTTGTCTTGCTCTTGACAGAGCCGGGCATTTGCACAGAAAGTGAGTTAGAGTTTCCTTCTCCCCCACCTCCTTGCAACTGCGACAGTTGGTGTTGTTGGGTATACCCATTCTAACAGCATGGTCACCGATGGGCCAGTGTCCAGTGGTAATTGCTATCACCCTGGAGACTTCCTTACGGGATCTGCTTAAGAGGTCCCGTGTTTTAGTCTTGTTGTAGCGAGGCCACATATCTCTTGAAATGGCGCACCCACTGAGGTTACGCCACCTATGTTCAGCTGTTTTAAGAGAGTGTGTGTTGATATTATTCATGATAGTTTTTAAAGGAGTGAGAATGCCGATTGCACGTGAGCTGGGAAGGGACGAGCCCAACCTGGCTAGGGCATCAGCCTGTTCATTTCCATCTATGTCACTATGGCCTGGAACCCATATGAGAGTGATACTGTATCGACTCCCAATGGAGGCCAGTTCGTTTTGGCATTGAAGTACTAGTTTTGATGACGTCGATACCGAAATAATCGCCTTAATAGCGGCTTGACTGTCGACAAAAATAGCGATATTTTGCTTGGGAGTACTATCGTGTTTAATCGCGTGACATGCCTCTCTAATAGCCAACAATTCCGCTTGGAATACGCTGGAGGAATCAGGGAGGCGAAACGATTTTTTTATTTTTAGTGTGTCCGAGTAGACACCGGCGCCCACTCCGCAGTCCATTTTGGAGCCGTCGGTGTAAATAAGTGTGTCAAAATCTTTTTCAACCAATGCGTTTTTCCAATCCTCTCTAGTTGGAAAGCCAGCGGTGAAGTGATTGTGGAAGTTCAGTTTGGGTATCATGTAGTCGGTATGATGGTCAGCTAGACCTGCTGGCAATGAATCTAGGATATTGCTGTGCCCATAGGGCTTATTGAACCAGCAGCCAGATTCTTTGAGCCTGACTGCACTACACATTGCAATATCTTTGATATGGATATCTAGAGGGAGAAGGTGGAGAAGAACCGTTAAGGCATCAGTAGGACAAGATCTCATGGCCCCAGTTGTGCCGATACAAGCAGTTCTTTGTACCCTCTTAAGTTTGTCAATGATATACCCTTTACCCACAGAAGGCCACCAGACTAGTGCCCCATAGGTGAGTATCGGCCGAACAACAGCAGTGTACATCCAAAGTGTCATCTTTGGTTGTAGGCCCCATCTTTTGCCGAATGTTTTTCTACAGGCATAGAAAGCTATACATGCTTTCTTGACCCTTTGTTCTATGTTGGTTTTCCAATTAAGCTTAGTATCTAGGATAGTCCCTAGATATTTGGCATTGGATGAGAGTGAGAGCGCTTGTCCATTAAGTCGGGGGAGGTTAAAGGCTGGTATTTTGGTCTTCGTGGTGAAAAGCATCATTTCCGTCTTGCTCGGATTAACACCCAGGCCACAGCTTGTAGCCCACGTGCTCACAGAACCCAGAGCGTACTCCATGATTTCGCTAATCACTGGGAGAAACTTTCCTGACACTAGGATCACCACGTCGTCCGCGTATGCCACTGCCTTAATCCTATCCCGATCAAGTCGGACTAACAGTTTGTTCATAACAATAAGCCACAGCAGAGGAGATATCACACCGCCCTGTGGTGTACCTCTGTCAGCATATCGCGTTAAGCTGCTGTTGCCTAGTGTTGATTGAATGATTCTAGACCTTAGCATGGATATAATCCATTGGCTAAAATGCTCCTCTACACCAGTTACGGTTAGGGCTTCTAGTATGCTGTCAGTTTGTACATTATTGAAAGCCCCTTCTATATCAAGGAAAGTGGCTAGGGTGTACTCTTTGTAGTAGAGGGACTTTTCGATGGTCCCAATCACCTCATGCAGAGCGGTTTCAGTCGATCTGCCTTTGAGATAAGCGTGTTGTGATGTGGATAGCGGTGATTCATTAAGAATGCTTCGCACATGGATGTCAAGGATCCGCTCCAGGGTCTTTAGTATAAAGGAAGCAAGGCTGATGGGCCTAAAATCTTTTGCAGATTCATGTCCACGTCTGCCCGCCTTTGGTATAAAAACTACCCTGACACGTCTCCATAAGTGTGGAATAAAGTTTAGTAAAATGCAACTTCTATAAATTGGCAACAACCACGGTATTACAGTATCCAGTGAGTTTTGTAGCATGATCGGCAAGATGCCATCAAGGCCAGGTGATTTATAGGGTGAGAAGCTATTAATTGCCCAGGATGTCTTTTCTTTGGTTATAATGGATTTGATATTTTCCCAAGTTGTATGGTCAGCGGGCCGAGAGTCAGCAGATGCTGGCGGCACCTCTTTACAACCCGTAAAGTGTGTGTTAATTAGGATAGACAGAGATTCGGATGAGGTCTCTGCCCAGCTACCATCCGACTTTCTTATTAAGGACGGGTTTGAATGGTCCTTCGCTAAGATTTTGCTCAGTCTGGAAGAGTCTTTAAGGGTGTTGATGGATTCGCAGTATTCCTGCCAGGATTCTTTCTTGGCGCTACGAATAGCCGCTTTGTATATTCTAAGGCAATCTTTATAGGGCTGCCAAAAGTTGTATTTATGGCATATGTTAAAAATGACCCTGGTCATATTCCTAAGTTTACTAAGGTCCTCACTCCACCAGTAGTTTTTTCCTACCGTAACTGGCTGGACACGAGACCTTGAAAGCAGTACTCATTGCCTTCTCAAAGGTAACGATAGCTGCATTCAGTTCGTCTGTCGAAGTGAACTTAGATTTTGGTATTGCTTGAAGTCTAGAATTAACTATTAGGTCAAACTTTGGCCAGTTGATTCTTTTGGGATTTCTAAAGGGGATTGGTGCATCAATCCGAATATTGACATCAAAGAGTATCCAGCTGTGATCAGAGAAGGATTTCAGGTTGGATACTCTCCAGTTATTCACCTTTAGGTTGTCGTTGTTTGTAGCTAGTGTGATGTCAATGACATCTTCCCAGCCCCTAAAACTCACCGTGCTCGGGAAAGTGAAGGTTGGGGTACAACCCTTGTTGCAGATTGACAGGTTGTTATGAATTATAAAATCAAAAAGAGACTCACCTCGTTCATTGATCTCTGAGCTACCCCACAGGGTATGCCTGGCATTGGCATCGCAGCCCAGAATCAAGTGGGTCTTCCTTTTTGATAAGGTGGCTGAGAGAAACTCTACCTCCTTCGGCGGAGCATTCTGGTTATGTGCCATATAGGCCGAAGCAGCATACAGACACTCCTGCTTACCAGCTTCAATCCGTATAACAGCAAGGTCGTTGCAGCTGAGGTTGGGACAAAAGAAAGCTTTGATATGTTTTTTAACTAAAATACAGGATCTTGGCTTACCGTTATGTTTGTCGATGTTGTAGAAAAGGTTATAGTCCTTGTCATTGAGCCCTTTGATAGTGGAACCTCCCACCCAGGGTTCTTGAATTAGGCTGATGTCGATGTCTTCCTCTTTCAGAAAGACTAGGAGGTTTTCACTAGCGCACCTAGAGTGCTGCAGGTTAATCTGCAGAACTCTGAGCATCTCGTGTGGATGTGGCATCTAGTCGCAGGACTTCCAACAAATTGTTGGCGTCATCGACTTCGTCCGGGTCTTCACCTGGACGCGCTGACCTGAATATTTTGAGTTTGGCATGTCTGATGCCAAACCTCAATCTGTTATCGGCCTTCTCTAGGGCTTCTAGAGACTCCTCGTTGATGAGTAGGAGGAAGGGCTTAGTGTGAGGGGTTGGTGTCTCTACCTTAAGGACGGACCAGTCAGTCATGGGAATTCCGGGGTTGTGCAGCTGTAGGACCTGGATCAGTTTGACCCTGTCTAAGTGCATATTGGGTAGCCAAATGCGGGCTCGCGGTCGCCAAGGAATGTCATCGGCTGGAACGAGCTTCAAACTAAAACCCGTCCAGTTGTTCCGAATCTTGGCAACACAGTTTTCGAGGAAATCCCTCGAAAATTTGTCCGCACATTTAACCACCCTAATACCCCTAACCACTTCTTCGGAATCGAAGCAAGGCAGAGGGCCACCCGGATTGTCCAGCAGAAAGTCCATAACCATCTCAGATAGCTTGGCCTCAATCTCACCCCAAGCGTCCGCCACCTTGCTGCAATTAGTCGGCTGCTCGTCGATAATTGCAACTTGCAGGTCGTCTCTTACGACCCTGGTATTGGAGCGCTTCGGTTTAGGTTTGACTTTGGCCTCCGCATGCTTAGATGAGTTACCGGAGGCTGAAAACTTCCCCCGCTTTGAGGCGTTAGTTGGCTCATCATGAGACCTACTGCGCTTCGCGGTTTCAGACTCTAGCCGCTTTTCCTTGAGTTTGTTGTAGTCTTCAACAATCTTGAGGTATATGTGTTTGTCGCTGTCTTTGGTATGTGCAATACCAGCCGCTTCATTCTTAGCTATCTTACTGAGAATGAAGCAGGCTCTACTGTACTGACTTTTGGTGATGTTAGATACACTCGGTTGTTGGCCATCACAAGCGACCTTAGCCGGAATCGCTTTGGTATTTAATGGCTTAGACGCTGTCGGTGTACTGACTGCACATGTTCCAACGTCTAAGTCGGTTGTTTTAAGCAAGACATTAGATGAAGCGAGTGTACTAACTATACACTGCCCATCGCCTGCGTTTTGTTGGGTGTTAATTGGCTGAGACTCCGCGAGTGTACTAACTATACAATGCGCGTCGCCTGAAGAGGTCTCTAGAGATACCACAGACGTCGTGGGAATACTACTTGTATCCTTCACAACGCCTGTAACCGTCTCTTGAGAGGAGGCTAGTAACTCCTCTTCCGAAGAGGTACCGACCTGCTTATCCTCAAGTTTATTTATTTTTTTTTGTATTTTTTTATTAATTTGTTTTTTTATTTTTGTTTGGTTCATTTGAAAATTTTGGACCCACGAGTAGAACGGAAAGGAGGTCCACTCCGGCAGAGCCGATATACCGGAGTAAGGCAAAAGATACGACAGACCATGCCTGTGCATCTGAAGAAGCTCGTTAGCGGCTGGTTTAACCCCCAGCCTTGCATTCTTGGGCACGGTTTGCATTAAGTGCGCTTACACCACCACTGAAATCAGGTACCTCTAGTCCTATGGTCAAAAGGCATAAAAACGGGATATTTTACTATTGAGAAGTAGAGTAACATCACCGCAATGCCCTCTGACCTTAGCTGATTGCCGTCTTGACAACGTACAAGAACACTGTAGCAATCATTACCGGCCGGCACCCACTGGGAGGGTTTGGATGAGGATTTTCGCCGGCCAAGGTGACTACTCATATTTGTAATTATTTCGACATACGTTGACTGCAAATCTATAACTGATAGTTCTTCTTTTGCAAAACAAAGAACTCCTCGGGGTTTACGTTCAGTAAAAGTATAGATTTGGTCTGAACGGTAGAATAATTTATACCCTGGTATGCTAAATTCATCAGTTGAAATTGTATGTGATTCTGCAAATATCAAAATATCACAACGGAAGTACCATTTATCTGATAGAATGCAAGCAAAATGTTTTTTAAGCGACCGTACATTTTGGTAAGCAACAAGAAGACTTTGTTTCGAGGAAAAATTGTTGAAGGACAAGGCCAATCTCCTATTGTTTCGCAAACGAGAAAGTTCATCTGCAATCAAACTGTTTTCAACTGATGCATTGGGTTCTTGTAGTTTGCCAATAATATAGAGCCTGCTTAATGATGTTACTCTGCTTAATGCAACATAACACATAGAACGTTTAATTTTTCTTGACTGTCGCAAATCGAGGCATACTGAATCATATGTCTGTCCTTGACTCTTATGTATTGTAATAGCTTCCGCAAGTATAAGAGGGAACTGCTTCCGTAGAATTTGGTACTGATTCACTGTGTTTACGGAAATGGTATGTACTTTTTGTGAAATTGGTACAAGACTGGAATCTATGTTATTATTTTTCATGAATTCCGCAAATAAAAGTTTTGCTTTTAAGCCAACCAATTGATTTGGAGGAAAATGCAACCAGACAAATTGAATTTCTTCAGTATCAGGTTTAATAGTGACATTTTTAAGAACACCACACGCACCATTAACAAGTCCATCCTCTACATCGATGTTACTTGTAATCATGTACTTAAGGTCAAATTTAAGTCGAAGAATGTTTGATAATCCCCCAAGATCAGATAGTTTTTTACTCTTTAGTGTATCTAATGCTCGTTTTTTGATCGCATCAGTTACCTTTCCAAGCACCGAATCATGAGCAATAGCTTCAAATTCTACACCGGACGAACTTTTAAACTTTTCATCATTATAAGAATTTACTTCTGCATTGGTGGAATACAATCGTATCGTATCTGTTGGGACTGATGAAGCATCAACTTCACGTGATCTAAATAAATTTAGATCATCATCGGATAATGTACCGGAAGCTAAATTATTTAGAGCTGTTATAAAAAGAGCTTCATTCTTTTGCCGCATAATTTCGGTAAGCTCAAAAAATAAAAACTGATCCCATAATAAATTTGATTCAGCAAATATATTTAAATCGTTTGTCTTTGGATTCTTAAATATTAAAGAGTCGAAAACGGGTGGTAACTGATTTAAATCGCCTACAACAATTACGGAAATACCACCAAAAGATATGTTTCGTCCCATGACTTGTCGAAGTCTGGTATCAACTCTGCTTAAAAGCCTGCTTCCTACCATTGAAATTTCATCAATAATAAGTAGCTCGAGATTAGCCAGTTTTTGTCGAATTGTATTGGCTAAATCACTAGAGAGTTCTGGCATTTGACCTCCATACTGTGACACTGGTAAAGCGAATGCTGTGTGAAGAGTAACACCATTAATAAGAAATGCAGCTTTGTCGGAAGGAGCAGTTAACAAAACTTTAATTGAATCTCCATTTGAGCTTGGCTTGGTATCAAAGTAATGAGTAATTAATTGAAAAATTGAATTGATTACAGTTGATTTACCAACACCAGCCGAACCACTAAGGAATAAGTGCAATGGTATTTTCTTAGTTTTAAAGCATTTATATACGTGCATGACAAACTCTCTTTGAGTCATATTCAATTGATTGAGCATTAATAGCATATCTGACTTTGATATTCTAGGTGGACTAACATAACGATTGATTATCCTATCTTTGGGCAGTTCAACCCCACCTTGTACTAAAATGTCAATTTGCTGCTCTTTTAAAAGTGGCTCTTCTGGTGTATCATCTGATTCCTTATTAGTTTCAAGTACCCTTTGAAAAACCTCCTCTAAAATCTCATCTTCTACTATGGAATATTTAGATCGATTTTCTTGAACAAGTTCAATATTTTGATGATAAACTTTAGAAGTGTCAACATTTTCTACTTCGATTGACTCATTTCTCCAGGGCATGAAAAGCAGAATTTGTTCGCGGAAATAATTTTGGGAATCTTGGAGAGCTTTGTACCTTCTGTACCTAATTACCTTTGCCTTGCGGCGTTCTCGGTAATAGTCAAGGTTAGTGTTTTCATCCGCATTTACTTTCGTATTTTCGATTTGTTGTTTAGTAAAATTTGCAGCAAAATCCGCTAAACATAGTTTTTCTAAACTTATCGGCCTGTTGCTATATTTTGTAAAAATATCTGCCATGAAAATTTCATTTGAACTCGAATTAAGCGTCTTTAGTTCAGAATTACTTTTGAGCATCATAACACGTTCTGCCATAGGACTTGTGTTTATAAAAACCGAACCGCGACTGCTTTTAGATAAGGGTAACGACAGCACATGATAAGCAGCTTGTTGTGCTGACATCAAATTGCTATTCAGAAACACATTTGCTACTTTACGTAATTTATCTCTTATTGATTTATAGCCCTTATCTATATCTGAAGCAGCTTCTCGCAATAGTTTTGATAAACCAGCGTCAACTTTGCTTATATAGTTAACTATATAATTTGCAATTCCATATTATTCCAGCACGAATTGGACATCAATATTTGATTCAAATAAATTTAAAATGTCCTTATTGTATGAATTTATAGCAACCTCCAAGCTATTTCTTTTCAGAAAAACTTGAGAATTTCTTAAAGAGCTTCTTATAGCTAACGTATACTGCGTATAAGTTATACCCAAAGTGAGTAAGATTTCCTCAAAGGGAACAAGCTTGGGCTTATCATAAAAAGTTTGCATTAAACACCTTATACTTTGCAAGATGTTTGCGTACTCTTCTTTTTCATCTCCTTCAAGAGAAAGTGGTTGAAAAATTCGAGTCTCGGGCATAACGGGTATAGGAAAATTAAAACGGCATTTTGTTTTATTTTTCTTTCCTTTTTTGCAAGTATGAGAATGCTTATGGCGAAGATACGAAATATATGGATTATTTTCATCATATTCACAAGTGATAATTGAATCAATGAACTCAATGCACCTCACTATGCTTTCATCATCATTGATAGTATATAATGGTGCATCCTTCAGCCATAAAAACATATGTTCATGGGGTGAACCTCTCATTTGGAACTCTACTCTTTGATAGCTATCGCAAACTTCATATCCCTTGAACGGACCATCTTTATTACGGAGATAATTCATGAATTTGCTGACTTTCTGATCGAAATATCTGGCGCAAGTCACTGGATCAGATCTGATCAAATCAGTTTTTTCATTACTATCTAACGATATTGTTTCTTCAAGACTTAACACTTTTCCATTTACTAACTTTGAAAGTAATTTTATTAACTCGGGCCAATTGGCTTCCGCAGCTGACAAAGTAAGAAATATGGTTGGTTTTCCGAGCTGTCGAATCATTGCCATTAATTGTTTTTTTTTTAGTTCCCAGTACGACGGGGAAGAGGAAATATGATTAAGGACACGATAGCCGTCATCATGTTGTACTAAAGCATCTACAAACGTTTTTTTTAAAACATCATTTGCTGAAACATTCTTAGTATGTTTTCCCTTCCTCAGACATATGTTTATATTTGCTAAACAGGACTGTTCTAATTTCTTTTTGGCCATATATAAAACTTTTGTTGAAACGCAGCCTCTTCTATCGTAACGTCTGGTTATTGACTTGGCTCGGTCAGAATACGATACTTTATTTTGCTCATTAAAAAAATGCCCGCAATAAATTTTAGGGAAGCACAGCTCTTCTAAATTAGGGTGTAAGTGCCATGCCACAGGATTTTTTCCCTGTCCAGGGGCTATTATTTGTATCGCTTCCGATGCTTCCTTGTTTCTATCTAAAACTAACACCTCATCATTTATTTCTTGGGGCAATATAACCTCATCATTATCTACATCAATATGACATTCATTTTCAAAAATTATATTTTGAGAAACCACTCTTATATTCTCGTTTTCGTAGTCTGAACCGTCAACAATGAACTCTAGTAGCTAGTCATATTGCTTCTCATAGCGCTCTAAAAATGCAGAATCAACCTCAACTTTATACTTTTTGTATAATGGTGTCGTCAGTAAATAATTTAATGCATCACAGACTGCTGCAGGACGAATGGTTTCAAACATATAATGGGTCGAATGATCTAAATGTCTTCTTAACTTAATCTGAATTGTCTTCATATTGTCGAACCGACGCGGCAAGACTTGAAGCATATCATTTACTTCAACTGGAATATTTACAACACTGCCTTTCATACCGAGTTGGGGATTAAGCGCAAATGGTTTCAATGCCCGGATTTGCATAAAATTGATGTATGGGGCCACCATTCGTTCTTCTAAAGGAGATAGTGTTTTTAAACATTCAGGGATATTTGGAAACATTAACCCATTACTCACAGCCATTTTCGGAACAATGCCTTTTTGAATGTATTTATAACAAGTCTTGCATGCCCAAGGAGAATCATATAAAATACTATTTTTCACATTTTGAGCAACATCAGTCTCAAAATGTTCATGAAGTAAATTCAATCTACTTTGAACGACTGAATGTTTGAAAAAAAGTCCTTCACAAGAGCAACAAACAAATTCTGGACACAATGCCCTATCCTTTAAAAATTGCAGTTTAAGCTTACTTTCCTTTGTGGTTTGTGTATACAGATAATCCCGATATTGCTCTCTATATTTAAAAAGAATGTTACTTCGTTTTTGTTTTCTTTGACGAGTATTATTAATACGTTCTAAAAATCTGAACCGCATTCTTTTTCTCTGTTCTTTCTTTTTAACCACGTCAGCTCTTCTTTTACTTTGACGATGTTCTAATTGACTTCTTAGTCTAGTCTTTCTGATTTTATCTTTCCTCCTTTCATTGGTTATAAAATCAGTTTTCTTTCTTAGTTCTTTCTTTTTAACCATGTCAGCTATTCTTTTACTTTGACGATGTTCTAATTGACTTCTTAGTTTAGTCTTTCTGATTTGATCTTTCTTCCTTTCATTGGTTATAAAATCAGTTTTTTTCCTAAGTTCTCTCTTTTTAAACATGTCAGCTATTCTTTTACTTTGACGACGTTCTAATTGACTTCTTAGTTTAGTCTTTCTGATTTGATCTTTCTTCCTTTCATTGGTTATAAAATCAGTTTTTTTCCTAAGTTCTCTCTTTTTAAACATGTCAGCTCTTCTTTTAATTTGACGATGTTCTAATTGACTTCTTAGTTTAGTCTTTCTGATTTTATCTTTCTTCCTTTCATTGGTTATAAAATCAGTTTTTCTCCTAAGTTCTCTCTTTTTAAACATGTCAGCTATTCTTTTACTTTGACGACGTTCTAATTGACTTCTTAGTTTAGTCTTTCTGATTTGATCTTTGTTCCTTTCATTGGTTATAAAATCAGTTTTTTTCCTAAGTTCTCTCTTTTTAAACATGTCAGCTCTTCTTTTAATTTGACGAAGGTCTACCTGGCTTCTTAGTTTCATTTTTCTTATTATATCTCTTTTTCTTTCTTTGCTTTTAAAATCATCATTTTTTCTTAATACTCTTTTATTTTGCATGTCCTTTATCCTTTCTTTTTCCCGATATTCTATCCGATTTCTCAGCTCCTTTTTCCTGAATGCATCTTCTATTTTCCTGTTTCTTTTGCTTCTTATTTCTTCTTGTTGAACGGCATTTTTTTCTTTTTTCTTTAAAATTCGATCCTTATTACTTCTGAGAGTCATTTTAGTAAATGCTACCATTCGTTTTTCATTTGTCTCTATTTTGATTGTTTCTGAAATTAATTTTGGACTGAAATTCTTAGAACGATCGGTATCAGCTTCTTGAAAAGATGAAGTTACAAGAATGCTAGTTTCAAATGTATTGCATTCTATACGTAGTGGTGTTATACAAAATATATGTTTAGAATCCAAACAATACACTTGCTTCAACTTATTTGCTAAATCGTTCAGACATCTAAAACTATAAAGGTGTGCTACACCATTCTCTGCATCATGCCCACAGAGATGGACATGATTGCTATGGGGATCAAAAATATAAAACAGCTGATCAACTTGAAATACTGCGATTGACAAACTACAAAATGTTAGCACACCATGATTTTCATTAACAAAAAAACGTTGAAGTTCATTATGAAAGTATTCTGTTTCATCAATAAAACCTTGATATGGAACCTGAAGATAGTCGACTCGGAACATCGAATTGTTAAGAGTTAAATTTTGAAGAACCTCATCTGCTGCTAAGTAAAGTGAGGGTGGTGGATCACGACCAAAGCGTTCCCTAAAACTTTCTAACGATTTTATATGTAGAGAATGACCCTGGTGAAGAATTCTATCAATTATGTCAGTATTCCAGGATAAAATCGGAATTAACTTTGAAGTGCACAATGCAACCACCGAATTGCTGGTGCATTGCGTGTTCCGAAATTTGCCATTAAAAATATAACTGTTTTGGGATATTGAACCACAAATTATTGTATTCTCATGCCCTTTGCTTATTTTTGAAAAATTGAACGAATTTGGTTTTCTGCCTCTTCCTGCTCTAGTTTTCATATCACACATTTTTAATATCGATACAAAAATTTTAACAAAATACTCACCACTACAGAACGACAACTATTATTAAAAACAAGGAAAGCACCAGATAGTTAGTAAGTCGCACAATACTCTTGGTATACACAATTATGTTCACTTTACAAATTTTAATTGTTTATAATTTAATAAGAAATGATTACGATTGTTTTTTTTATTATAAGTATTTTATATTCACAAACACAAAATCACTCACAATTCACGCCCGTAAAATTATTATTAATATACATTAAATATTTTTATTTTCTAAATGGATTTGCATTAAAAAATGCAGTTTTAAAATATTATAACTAATTGTTACAAAAAAATAATCTAATAGACAAACGCACTGAAAAAACATCTATAAAGATATGATTCAAAAATCTGCAATGATATTATGATGGTCGATGTTTCAAAAGCTAGTATTAACAGGTAGGTGATTTTCAAACACTTATATTTTATTGCGGTCAGTAGGTACATTCATAAAAATTGGTTACTTTTTATAAAAAAAGTAAAATATATTGACATGCAATATATATTGACCGGAAAACTGTAATAAAAATAACTTGACCGGTAATAAAATTATACAATACAAATTATTGCACTACAGTATTATTGTCGAGTGTGATGTTAGGAGAAGTATACTTCGAAAGAGAATTTAATATAAAGTTACGTATGTAATATGGGACTAATGTCTTGTTACTAACCCACATTAACTTAGTTATTATACTTTAATAATTAAATGATTGAAATCCTAACTAATGTTTGTATGGTATGTATGGTTGATTGGTGAAAAAAAGTTTAATTTTCTGAAAATGTCGTTTAACCCCTTCTTCACCTAAGCACTTTAGTTATATATGTATATATATATACTTATATAATATAATCAAATATAATAATAAGAAATTGTTATGCAGAATTTAAATAAAATTGGTAATGGGGTTCATTTAAATTTCTTAAAGATTTTTCTTTATGGGCTAAAACAGAAAATTCCGTTAACAAATATTTGGGTCAAAACTAATTATGCGGTGTTGTTGTCAACAGTAAAAGTAATATATAAACCAAATTTCACTCACTTTGACCAAATAGTTTCCGAGAAATTGACAATTTTCTTTACATATCCTAAATGCAAAAATCCGTTATATGGATTTTCTCGAAAAAACTCGGTATGCAGTTTTGTTGGAACTAATATGGTTATAGTATATGTAAAGTTTAATCAAAATCGTTAGAGCCGTTTTCGAGAAAATTTAGGTTATGTGTAATTTTTATATGGCAGTTACCGTTATTAACATGGCTAAAAGCAAACAAAACGAGTGGTGGGTGCACGACTGGGTCGTACGCAACTTTCTCTTTCACAGCGAGTTAGGCGTTAGATCAGATAGTACGCATTTTGATTAATGATATAAATAATGTCGAAATGAGTTTATACGAACGTTTACTCCGATATATGAAGCAATTGATGTCAATGTGAATAATAATGATTTTCCGTTATTGGCCAAAACTGAAAATTCCGTTTAGTGATAGTTGGGCTAAAACTAATTAGGTGGAATTGCTTCAAGCTGTAATAGTAGTATATATATTGAATTTCATTCAATTTGACATAATAGTTTGCGAGAAATTATCGATTTTCCTTATATGGCCTATATGACAAAATCCGTTATATGGATTTTCTCGAAAAAACTGGGTATGCAGTTTTGTTGAAGCTAATATGGTTATAGTATATATAAAGTTTAATCAAAATCGTTAGAGCCGTTTTTGAGAAAATTGAGGTTATGTGTAATTTTTATATGGCAGGTACCATTATTAACATGGCTAAAAGCAAACAAAACGAGTGGTGGGTGCACGACTGGGTCGTACGCAACTTTCTCTTTCACAGCGAGTTGGGTGTTAGATCAAATAGTGCGCATTTTGATTATTAATGCTAAAAATTATATAAAATGTCGAAATGTGATTATACGAACGTTTACTACGAAATTTGAAGGAATCGGTGTCTATATGAAAAATAATTAATTTTCGTTATTGGCCAAAACTGAAAATTTTCACGAAAACAATATCTTTCTCTTTGTAAGAGAAAGTTAAAAAAAGGGTTAAATTATCGAAATAACGAAACGACGGGTCGAACCCGATCGTATGTACGCTCGACTACGCAGATAGCTCCACTGCGCTGCTCCATAGTTAATTCTTCTGTCCTCCTACCCAACCCAATACCCTACCCAATTGAATAACGCTAAAGTTGTAAGAGTTGTATTGTTCTTTCTTGAAGAGCATTGTAAAGTGTATGTAATTTGTGAATGTACCTACAATGAATAGATTAAGTAAAATATAGTATTATAACGATAAATGAATATCCATTTCGATTGTATGAATTTCTACGCTGCGGTAACATTTTTCTCAATAGTGAGCTTCCATTGATATAATGGCGTGTGAGTAAGCGTTTGTTTTGGTGGGCGGATGTGATAGTTAGTTTTCGCGATGGACTGACAGTTAGGGAAAGGGAAGTGATTTTCTTTAGGGGTTATCAAATAATTTGATTTTTGATAACCATGGTTGCTCACTATACTTTTGAATAGTGGAGCGTGGGTGGGTTAGAAGAGAGAACCAACACCTATTCTCTCCCCTTGAAGGATGTCCTTGGAGGAAGCGGACTTGTTAGCAGACCTCGAGAATTGCCTGCTCTGTCAGAATATTTTAATATTTATTTCAGATAGTATCATCTTTTCTATGAGGCATGGAATTGCGTAACATCGGCCGCTGACATTGTAGCAAGTACCCCCCCCTTCCGACGAGCTAGGACGAGCGGTGCTAGCATGCCAAAGCTACGATGGATCGGCCAGCAAGCCCTTGTTGTTGCCCGGACTGGCTTACGGAGTCCTGTGGCCGTGAGTCATAAGGGTGACTTAAGCAAAGGTTTGTTTTAGGACCCTGAAAAGAGCTTGAGACGACTCGGGTGTGAGTTGACTGTCTCGATTGGCTTCGGTGGTTGTGCCTTGTGATGCACCCTATGATAGAGACCTGTTTTCTGAGCAGGGTCCTGTATATCTTCCGTTACAGGTGGCGCCCAACGTGGGGCAGACTTTCTCGAGTTTTTTTAACTTTCTCTTACAAAGAGAAAGATATTGTTTTCGTGAAAATTTTCGACCTCGAGATTTTGATTGATTCTAACATTACGATGATAGCGGAGCCTAAAAAAGTAGTTTTTGGAATTCCGTCCGTCGGTCCGTCGGTCCGTCTGTCCGTAATGGTCTCCCCAGCCTAAACGGCTTGATCGAATTTCTTCAAAATTCGTATCCAAGCTTGTTTTGGTCATAATTCTAGGCCATTTTTTTGTTTGCTTTTAGCCATGTTAATAACGGTACCTGCCATATAAAAATTACACATAACCTAAATTTTCTCGAAAACGGCTCTAACGATTTTGATTAAACTTTACATATACTATAACCATATTAGTTCCAACAAAACTGCATACCGAGTTTTTTCGAGAAAATCCATATAACTGATTTTTGCATTTAGGCCATGTAAAGAAAATTGTCAATTTCTCGGAAACTATTTGGTCAAAGTGAGTGAAATTTGGTTTATATATTACTTTTACTGTTGACAACAACACCGCATAATTAGTTTTGACCCAAATATTTGTTAACGGAATTTTCTGTTTTAGCCCATAAAGAAAAATCTTTAAGAAATTTAAATGAACCCCATTACCAATTTTATTTAAATTCTGCATAACAATTTCTTATTATTATATTTGATTATATTATATAAGTATATATATATACATATATAACTAAAGTGCTTAGGTGAAGAAGGGGTTAAACGACATTTTCAGAAAATTAAACTTTTTTTCACCAATCAACCATACATACCATACAAACATTAGTTAGGATTTCAATCATTTAATTATTAAAGTATAATAACTAAGTTAATGTGGGTTAGTAACAAGACATTAGTCCCATATTACATACGTAACTTTATATTAAATTCTCTTTCGAAGTATACTTCTCCTAACATCACACTCGACAATAATACTGTAGTGCAATAATTTGTATTGTATAATTTTATTACCGGTCAAGTTATTTTTATTACAGTTTTCCGGTCAATATATATTGCATGTCAATATATTTTACTTTTTTTATAAAAAGTAACCAATTTTTATGAATGTACCTACTGACCGCAATAAAATATAAGTGTTTGAAAATCACCTACCTGTTAATACTAGCTTTTGAAACATCGACCATCATAATATCATTGCAGATTTTTGAATCATATCTTTATAGATGTTTGTTCAGTGCGTTTGTCTATTAGATTATTTTTTTGTAACAATTAGTTATAATATTTTAAAACTGCATTTTTTAATGCAAATCCATTTAGAAAATAAAAATATTTAATGTATATTAATAATAATTTTACGGGCGTGAATTGTGAGTGATTTTGTGTTTGTGAATATAAAATACTTATAATAAAAAAAACAATCGTAATCATTTCTTATTAAATTATAAACAATTAAAATTTGTAAAGTGAACATAATTGTGTATACCAAGAGTATTGTGCGACTTACTAACTATCTGGTGCTTTCCTTGTTTTTAATAATAGTTGTCGTTCTGTAGTGGTGAGTATTTTGTTAAAATTTTTGTATCGATATTAAAAATGTGTGATATGAAAACTAGAGCAGGAAGAGGCAGAAAACCAAATTCGTTCAATTTTTCAAAAATAAGCAAAGGGCATGAGAATACAATAATTTGTGGTTCAATATCCCAAAACAGTTATATTTTTAATGGCAAATTTCGGAACACGCAATGCACCAGCAATTCGGTGGTTGCATTGTGCACTTCAAAGTTAATTCCGATTTTATCCTGGAATACTGACATAATTGATAGAATTCTTCACCAGGGTCATTCTCTACATATAAAATCGTTAGAAAGTTTTAGGGAACGCTTTGGTCGTGATCCACCACCCTCACATTACTTAGAAGCAGATGAGGTTCTTCAAAATTTAACTCTTAACAATTCGATGTTCCGAGTCGACTATCTTCAGGTTCCATATCAAGGTTTTATTGATGAAACAGAATACTTTCATAATGAACTTCAACGTTTTTTTGTTAATGAAAATCATGGTGTGCTAACATTTTGTAGTTTGTCAATCGCAGTATTTCAAGTTGATCAGCTGTTTTATATTTTTGATCCCCATAGCAATCATGCCCATCTCTGTGGGCATGATGCAGAGAATGGTGTAGCACACCTTTATAGTTTTAGATGTCTGAACGATTTAGCAAATAAGTTGAAACAAGTGTATTGTTTGGATTCTAAACATATATTTTGTATAACACCACTACGTATAGAATGCAATACATTTGAAACTAGCATTCTTGTAACTTCATCTTTTCAAGAAGCTGATACCGATCGTTCTAAGAATTTCAGTCCAAAATTAATTTCAGAAACAATCAAAATAGAGACAAATGAAAAACGAATGGTAGCATTTACTAAAATGACTCTCAGAAGTAATAAGGATCGAATTTTAAAGAAAAAAGAAAAAAATGCCGTTCAACAAGAAGAAATAAGAAGCAAAAGAAACAGGAAAATAGAAGATGCATTCAGGAAAAAGGAGCTGAGAAATCGGATAGAATATCGAGAAAAAGAAAGGATAAAGGACATGCAAAATAAAAGAGTATTAAGAAAAAATGATGATTTTAAAAGCAAAGAAAGAAAAAGAGATATAATAAGAAAAATGAAACTAAGAAGCCAGGTAGACCTTCGTCAAATTAAAAGAAGAGCTGACATGTTTAAAAAGAGAGAACTTAGGAAAAAAACTGATTTTATAACCAATGAAAGGAAGAAAGATCAAATCAGAAAGACTAAACTAAGAAGTCAATTAGAACGTCGTCAAAGTAAAAGAATACTTGACATGTTTAAAAAGAGAGAACTTAGGAAAAAAACTGATTTTATAACCAATGAAAGGAAGAAAGATAAAATCAGAAAGACTAAACTAAGAAGTCAATTAGAACATCGTCAAATTAAAAGAAGAGCTGACATGTTTAAAAAGAGAGAACTTAGGAAAAAAACTGATTTTATAACCAATGAAAGGAAGAAAGATCAAATCAGAAAGACTAAACTAAGAAGTCAATTAGAACGTCGTCAAAGTAAAAGAATAGCTGACATGTTTAAAAAGAGAGAACTTAGGAAAAAAACTGATTTTATAACCAATGAAAGGAAGAAAGATCAAATCAGAAAGACTAAACTAAGAAGTCAATTAGAACATCGTCAAAGTAAAAGAATAGCTGACATGGTTAAAAAGAAAGAACTAAGAAAGAAAACTGATTTTATAACCAATGAAAGGAGGAAAGATAAAATCAGAAAGACTAGACTAAGAAGTCAATTAGAACATCGTCAAAGTAAAAGAAGAGCTGACGTGGTTAAAAAGAAAGAACAGAGAAAAAGAATGCGGTTCAGATTTTTAGAACGTATTAATAATACTCGTCAAAGAAAACAAAAACGAAGTAACATTCTTTTTAAATATAGAGAGCAATATCGGGATTATCTGTATAAACAAACATTTGTTGTTTGTTGCTCTTGTGAAGGACTTTTTTTCAAACATTCAGTCGTTCAAAGTAGATTGAATTTACTTTATGAACATTTTGAGACTGATGTTGCTCAAAATGTGAAAAATAGTATTTTATATGATTCTCCTTGGGCATGCAAGACTTGTTATAAATACATTCAAAAAGGCATTGTTCCGAAAATGGCTGTGAGTAATGGGTTAATGTTTCCAAATATCCCTGAATGTTTAAAAACACTATCTCCTTTAGAAGAACGAATGGTGGCCCCATACATCAATTTTATGCAAATCCGGGCATTGAAACCATTTGCGCTTAATCCCCAACTCGGTATGAAAGGCAGTGTTGTAAATATACCAGTTGAAGTAAATGATATGCTTCAAGTCTTGCCGCGTCGGTTCGACAATATGAAGACAATTCAGATTAAGTTAAGAAGACATTTAGATCATTCGACCCATTATATGTTTGAAACCATTCGTCCTGCAGCAGTCTGTGATGCATTAAATTATTTACTGACGACACCATTATACAAAAAGTATAAAGTTGAGGTTGATTCTGCATTTTTAGAGCGCTATGAGAAGCAATATGACTAGCTACTAGAGTTCATTGTTGACGGTTCAGACTACGAAAACGAGAATATAAGAGTGGTTTCTCAAAATATAATTTTTGAAAATGAATGTCATATTGATGTAGATAATGATGAGGTTATATTGCCCCAAGAAATAAATGATGAGGTGTTAGTTTTAGATAGAAACAAGGAAGCATCGGAAGCGATACAAATAATAGCCCCTGGACAGGGAAAAAATCCTGTGGCATGGCACTTACACCCTAATTTAGAAGAGCTGTGCTTCCCTAAAATTTATTGCGGGCATTTTTTTAATGAGCAAAATAAAGTATCGTATTCTGACCGAGCCAAGTCAATAACCAGACGTTACGATAGAAGAGGCTGCGTTTCAACAAAAGTTTTATATATGGCCAAAAAGAAATTAGAACAGTCCTGTTTAGCAAATATAAACATATGTCTGAGGAAGGGAAAACATACTAAGAATGTTTCAGCAAATGATGTTTTAAAAAAAACGTTTGTAGATGCTTTAGTACAACATGATGACGGCTATCGTGTCCTTAATCATATTTCCTCTTCCCCGTCGTACTGGGAACTAAAAAAAAAACAATTAATGGCAATGATTCGACAGCTCGGAAAACCAACCATATTTCTTACTTTGTCAGCTGCGGAAGCCAATTGGCCCGAGTTAATAAAATTACTTTCAAAGTTAGTAAATGGAAAAGTGTTAAGTCTTGAAGAAGCAATATCGTTAGATAGTAATGAAAAAACTGATTTGATCAGATCTGATCCAGTGACTTGCGCCAGATATTTCGATCAGAAAGTCAGCAAATTCATGAATTATCTCCGTAATAAAGATGGTCCGTTCAAGGGATATGAAGTTTGCGATAGCTATCAAAGAGTAGAGTTCCAAATGAGAGGTTCACCCCATGAACATATGTTTTTATGGCTGAAGGATGCACCATTATATACTATCAATGATGATGAAAGCATAGTGAGGTGCATTGAGTTCATTGATTCAATTATCACTTGTGAATATGATGAAAATAATCCATATATTTCGTATCTTCGCCATAAGCATTCTCATACTTGCAAAAAAGGAAAGAAAAATAAAACAAAATGCCGTTTTAATTTTCCTATACCCGTTATGCCCGAGACTCGAATTTTTCAACCACTTTCTCTTGAAGGAGATGAAAAAGAAGAGTACGCAAACATCTTGCAAAGTATAAGGTGTTTAATGCAAACTTTTTATGATAAGCCCAAGCTTGTTCCCTTTGAGGAAATCTTACTCACTTTGGGCATAACTTATACGCAGTATACGTTAGCTATAAGAAGCTCTTTAAGAAATTCTCAAGTTTTTCTGAAAAGAAATAGCTTGGAGGTTGCTATAAATTCATACAATAAGGACATTTTAAATTTATTTGAATCAAATATTGATGTCCAATTCGTGCTGGAATAATATGGAATTGCAAATTATATAGTTAACTATATAAGCAAAGTTGACGCTGGTTTATCAAAACTATTGCGAGAAGCTGCTTCAGATATAGATAAGGGCTATAAATCAATAAGAGATAAATTACGTAAATTAGCAAATGTGTTTCTGAATGGCAATTTGATGTCAGCACAAGAAGCTGCTTATCATGTGCTGTCGTTACCCTTATCTAAAAGCAGTCGCGGTTCGGTTTTTATAAACACAAGTCCTATGGCAGAACGTGTTATGATGCTCAAAAGTAATTCTGAACTAAAGACGCTTAATTCGAGTTCAAATGAAATTTTCATGGCAGATATTTTTACAAAATATAGCAACAGGCCGATAAGTTTAGAAAAACTATGTTTAGCGGATTTTGCTGCAAATTTTACTAAACAACAAATCGAAAATACGAAAGTAAATGCGGATGAAAACACTAACCTTGACTATTACCGAGAACGCCGCAAGGCAAAGGTAATTAGGTACAGAAGGTACAAAGCTCTCCAAGATTCCCAAAATTATTTCCGCGAACAAATTCTGCTTTTCATGCCCTGGAGAAATGAGTCAATCGAAGTAGAAAATGTTGACACTTCTAAAGTTTATCATCAAAATATTGAACTTGTTCAAGAAAATCGATCTAAATATTCCATAGTAGAAGATGAGATTTTAGAGGAGATTTTCAAAGGGTACTTGAAACTAATAAGGAATCAGATGATACACCAGAAGAGCCACTTTTAAAAGAGCAGCAAATTGACATTTTAGTACAAGGTGGGGTTGAACTGCCCAAAGATAGGATAATCAATCGTTATGTTAGTCCACCTAGAATATCAAAGTCAGATATGCTATTAATGCTCAATCAATTGAATATGACTCAAAGAGAGTTTGTCATGCACGTATATAAATGCTTTAAAACTAAGAAAATACCATTGCACTTATTCCTTAGTGGTTCTGCTGGTGTTGGTAAATCAACTGTAATCAATTCAATTTTTCAATTAATTACTCATTACTTTGATACCAAGCCAAGCTCAAATGGAGATTCAATTAAAGTTTTGTTAACTGCTCCTTCTGGCAAAGCTGCATTTCTTATTAATGGTGTTACTCTTCACACAGCATTCGCTTTACCAGTGTCACAGTATGGAGGTCAAATGCCAGAACTCTCTAGTGATTTAGCCAATACAATTCGACAAAAACTGGCTAATCTCGAGCTACTTATTATTGATGAAATTTCAATGGTAGGAAGCAGGCTTTTAAGCAGAGTTGATACCAGACTTCGACAAGTCATGGGACGAAACATATCTTTTGGTGGTATTTCCGTAATTGTTGTAGGCGATTTAAATCAGTTACCACCCGTTTTCGACTCTTTAATATTTAAGAATCCAAAAACAAACGATTTAAATATATTTGCTGAATCAAATTTATTATGGGATCAGTTTTTATTTTTTGAGCTTACCGAAATTATGCGGCAAAAGAATGAAGCTCTTTTTATAACAGCTCTAAATAATTTAGCTTCCGGTACATTATCCGATGATGATCTAAATTTATTTAGATCACGTGAAGTTGATGCTTCATCAGTCCCAACAGATACGATACGATTGTATTCCACCAATGCAGAAGTAAATTCTTATAATGATGAAAAGTTTAAAAGTTCGTCCGGTGTAGAATTTGAAGCTATTGCTCATGATTCGGTGCTTGGAAAGGTAACTGATGCGATCAAAAAACGAGCATTAGATACACTAAAGAGTAAAAAACTATCTGATCTTGGGGGATTATCAAACATTCTTCGACTTAAATTTGACCTTAAGTACATGATTACAAGTAACATCGATGTAGAGGATGGACTTGTTAATGGTGCGTGTGGTGTTCTTAAAAATGTCACTATTAAACCTGATACTGAAGAAATTCAATTTGTCTGGTTGCATTTTCCTCCAAATCAATTGGTTGGCTTAAAAGCAAAACTTTTATTTGCGGAATTCATGAAAAATAATAACATAGATTCCAGTCTTGTACCAATTTCACAAAAAGTACATACCATTTCCGTAAACACAGTGAATCAGTACCAAATTCTACGGAAGCAGTTCCCTCTTATACTTGCGGAAGCTATTACAATACATAAGAGTCAAGGACAGACATATGATTCAGTATGCCTCGATTTGCGGCAGTCAAGAAAAATTAAACGTTCTATGTGTTATGTTGCATTAAGCAGAGTTACATCATTAAGCAGGCTCTATATTATTGGCAAACTACAAGAACCCAATGGATCAGTTGAAAACAGTTTGATTGCAGATGAACTTTCTCGTTTGCGAAACAATAGGAGATTGGCCTTGTCCTTCAACAATTTTTCCTCGAAACAAAGTCTTTTTGTTGCTTACCAAAATGAACGGTCGCTTAAAAAACATTTTGCTTGCATTCTATCAGATAAATGGTACTTCCGTTGTGATATTTTGATATTTGCAGAATCACATACAATTTCAACTGATGAATTTAGCATACCAGGGTATAAATTATTCTACCGTTCAGACCAAATCTATACTTTTACTGAACGTAAACCCCGAGGAGTTCTTTGTTTTGCAAAAGAAGAACTATCAGTTATAGATTTGCAGTCAACGTATGTCGAAATAATTACAAATATGAGTAGTCACCTTGATTTGGTTTCATTTAGAGTAGAGAACGTTGTTATTGTAACAGGATATAAGTCTCCATCAATATCATTTAACGACTTAAAAGAACACTTAACTGATTTTATGCAACAGATAAAAGTCACTCCTGATACAAATCTAGTATTAGCCGGTGATTTTAATATAAATATATTTAATGCGACAAACACTTCTTTTCATAGGTTTTTAAGAAATTGGGATCTGAAATCAATTTTAGAAAAAGATATGTCAACAACTGACAACAATACACAGATTGATGTCATATTCACGAACATAGCAGGCTTGTATAGTGGAGTATACGAAAGTGTGTTTTCAGACCACAAACCTATATATTTTCAAAAATAACTGGATAATTAAATGCATTTAAATTGTCCTAAATAACAGGTTTTTTAGTTTCCTTCATTTGTTATTATAAAGTATCGAATAAATAGATTTAATCGAGGATTATTATTATTATTACTTAAAGGAATTTTCAGTTTTGGTCTATAACAGAAAAATCCTTTTAATTCACATAAACACCAATTTAATTCAATTTATGCATGTTTGGTATTTGATATTTTGCTAACCTCGCAGTGAAAGAGAAAGTTGCGTACGACCCAGTCGTGCACCCACCACTCGTTGTATTATGTGGCGGTATCTGTTGTCTAACCACTTGTGTTTCTCGACGAACAACTATCTATGTTTTTTAACTTTCTCTTACAAAGAGAAAGATATTGTTTTCGTGAAAATTTTCGACCTCGAGATTTTGATTGATTCTAACATTACGATGATAGCGGAGCCTAAAAAAGTGGTTTTTGGAATTCCGTCCGTCGGTCCGTCGGTCCGTCGGTCCGTCTGTCCGTAATGGTCTCCCCAGCCTAAACGGCTGGACCGATTTTCTTCAAACTTCGTATCCAAGCTTGTTTTGGTCATAATTCTAGGCCATTTTTTTTGTTTGCTTTTAGCCATGTTAATAACGGTACCTGCCATATAAAAATTACACATAACCTCAATTTTCTCGAAAATGGCTCTAACGATTTTGATTAAACTTTATATATACTATAACCATATTAACTTCAACAAAACTGCATACCCAGTTTTTTCGAGAAAATCCATATAACGGATTTTGTCATTCAGGCCATATAAGGAAAATTGATAATTTCTCGCATACTATTATGTCAAATTGAATGAAATTTAATATATATACTACTTTTATAGTTTTAAACAATTCCACATAATTAGTTTTAGTCCAATTATCACTAAACGGAATTTTCAGTTTTGGCCAATAACGGAAAATCATTATTATTCACATTGACATCGATTACTTCAAATTTCGGAGTAAACGTTCGTATAAACACATTTCGACATTATTTATATCATTTTTAGCATCAATAATCAAAATGCGTACTATTTGATCTAACGCCCAACTCGCTGTGAAAGAGAAAGTTGCGTACGACCCAGTCGTGCACCCACCACTCGTTTTTTCATGTTTAAGCGCATTGCCGAATATGTATCCGTCCGATTGAGGAAGGTATTATTTCCCCGCCTCTTTCGTTGCGAAGATTTGTGTTTGGCTACAGTATCTGTGCTTAATTACAGTCTAAAATTCTCTTTCGTCAGTTGCCTTGGTACCTGACCGGTTGTGAGAACATTTTTTAGTAGTTTTGTTGTTGGATTCGGATTCTTAAGTGTGCATCTGTCCGGTTTTGGGCGATGATTTACGTCTAATTCGTTCGTTGCAGTGCACCAATTTTCCTATGAGTTAACAAATTCCAACTGTAAATTAACATTTAGTGATGATTACTTTGCGTGTCCGTTACCTCCTGTAATCCAATTACAGCTTAACGTAGCTGGCTAGTGTTCATCTGTTTGTTTGAGTCGAGAAACTGTGTTAGATACTTTTCCGCTTTCATCTCGCTAAAGTGTAGAGATATCTACACTTACTCCTAGCTGATTCCATGTATCCTTCGAGGGATATTATTTCCCTTTCCCTGATTAAGTCCTGTTGTGATTTCTTTAATCTAATTTCGCCCACCAAACGTTTTTATGATACGAAAGATACTTATTGATAGATACCTTTTATTTTGTATAACTCTATTAGCGATTTAATTTTTGGATTTTGATTTAATAAGATTTTTTGTTATTCTTTAACTTTTTATATTTCTTTGAATTTTAACTATTTGGATATTAACCTGGAGTACGATATCCATAGAGAGCCTTATACTGCTCATTCTTGAAGTTGTAGCCTAAGATTTTTTTTAATATCCTAACAATATTTTTGAATTTAGTTTTGAATTTGGGTCGAACCATTTTTTTTTTTTTTTTTGAATCATTTATATTTTTTTTTTGACCCCTGCTTCTGATTCTACCCAAAATTCGCTTTTGCTTTTGCATTGTGAAAGCGAACCTAGGGTTATTTGGTTCGAGTCTACGGGCAATGTCGACGGTCAATACAAAGAAGCGGTATATTAAGTACAACTTACGGAGAGGAAAGCGTATAAACCGTTCTAGCCGATTATTTGTTGACGACAGTGAGATCTTAAATAGCATGGATGACCCTACGCTTCCAGGTTCCTCTACGAATCCAGAGAAGAACGCTTCCCCTTCCGCTGTCGAAAACCAAACTTTCCCCGATGAATCGCGCTGAGCGTGAATTTTTGAAGGCCAATGGCATTTCCTTTTCAAAAATGACTTCCCAAATTCGTACTGCGGATGGAAGTGCCAAACCTATTGTCGGAAAGGTAACCTTAGAGGTGTCCTACAAAGGTGTCTCAAAACCGGTACTGATGCTAATAGCCCCTTCGTTACAACAGAGATTGTACCTAGGTGTAAATTTTTGGAAAGAGTTCCAAATAGCTCCCCACATCATCTCAGAAATTTCTCTTGACGTACCTTCCCCAGAATCCATCTGCAATGCTCACGATCTGTCTTGTTCAGAGTCCCAGATACTAAAGGAATCCGTAGCGAAATTTCCATCTTTTGCTAATATAGGCCTCGGCAAGACCAGTCTTCTGGAACACGCTATAGATACGGGAGACGCCGCGCCTATCAAACAACGTCATTATCCTGTTTCTCCAGCGGTGCAGAAACTTTTATATGAGGAGTTGGATCGCATGCTTGAAATGGGTGTAATTGAGGAGAGTACAAGCGGTTGGAACTCTCCGGTAGTTTTAATACGCAAGCCCGGTAAGAACCGAATGTGCATCGATTATCGAAAGGTAAATGGGGTAACCAAGAAAGATGCGTATCCACTTCCTCATATAGAGGGATTGCTAGGACGTCTTTCAGATACTCACTATATTTCTAGTGTGGATCTGAAGGATGCCTTTTGGCAGATTCCGCTGAAGAAAGAGGATAAACCCAAGACCGCGTTTACGGTGGCTGGCCGGCCTCTTTACCAGTTTAACGTGATGCCGTTTGGTCTATGCAACGCGCCTCAAACCATGTGCAAATTGATGGACAAGGTGATTCCGCATGAACTGAAAGAAAGGATATTTGTCTATCTGGATGATCTCCTAATAGTATCTCGGACCTTTGAAGAGCACATAGATATGTTGACGCTGGTAGCTAGGAAACTCAAAGAAGCAGGTTTGACTATTAATGTGCAGAAATCCAAATTCTGTTTCAAGGAGTTGAAATACCTCGGTTACATAGTAGGGCGTGGGTGTTTAAAAACTGACCCCGCTAAAATAGCTGCGATTAATGGTTTTGCTCAACCCTCTTCTCCCCGCCAAGTCAGACGCTTCTTGGGCCTAGCTGGGTGGTATAGGCGGTTTGTGAAGGATTTCTCTACCCTTGCTACTCCTCTGACTGACACTTTAAAAAAGGGAAAGAAGTTTGAATTTGATGACAGGGCTATTGCTGCGTTTAACGCCATTAAAACTACGCTAACCTCTGCGCCTATTCTTACTCATCCCGATTTTTCGAAGGAGTTTATCATCCTATGTGATGCATCCGATACTGGTATAGGTTGTGTTTTGTGCCAGCTGGATGAGGAGGGAAATGAACGTCCTATCTACTACTACTCCCATAAGCTAAATTCGGCCCAACGCAACTACAGCGTCACGGAGAGGGAATGTCTTGCGGCCTTCATAGGAGTTCAGAAGTTCAGAGCGTATGTGGAACTGCATCCTTTTAAGATTGTGACCGATCACTCCAGCCTGAAATGGTTGATGAGTCAGAAGGAGCCTCAAGCTGCAGAGTTACGATTTTAGTATCGAGCATCGCAAAGGATCGCAAAACGTCGTGCCCGACGCTCTGTCTCGCAGTTACGAGGTAAGTTCCTTGCAGCCAGATCCTGAATCGCCAGACGAATCTTCTGATTTATTTCACCTGGATCTGACTGACGCGAGTTTCAATTCTGAAGAGTATCTTGGTATTATTGCCCACATCGCCAAACACCAAGAGCAGCTTCCGGATCTCCAAGTATCTGACGGCTTCGTGTATAAGAAGGTAAAGCATTGCCCTGGAACTCCTCTTGAAGACGATCTGGTTTGGAAATTGTGGGTACCTGAAAAACTGACCCACCATCTTATAGACTTAGCGCATCGTCCTCCGCAAGCTTCGCACGGTGGGATAGCTAAGACGTTATACCGGCTGCGCCAAAAGTTCTTTTGGCCTAGCATGGCCTCGCAAGTACGGAAGTATATCTCTAACTGTGATACCTGTAAAGGAACGAAAGCCCCGAACGTTATTCTCAGACCACCGATGGGAAAAGCATTTCTCGTTGACAGACCATTTCAAATGATCTACATAGACTTTCTTGGTCCGTATCCGCGTTCCCGGTCGGGAAACACGCACATTATAGTTGCCCTCGACCAATTAACCAAGTTTGTATTGATCAAACCTCTTCGGAAAGCAACCACGGATACTAACTTGCAGTTCCTACAAGAACATGTCTTTTCAATGTATGTGTTTCGGATAGCAAATAAAGGAAAACGCACTGTTTTAAATAACACAAGATAATTTTATTTTTCAGAGATAGTGGACTGTATATAAATTGTAACCGCACTGTTCAAGATTTCTGCATCAAGTGGTCGTATACTGAATAGCACGACTGCTCTGCTCTGACGAAATGAAGTGACTGAATCAGCGTTACCAGATAAATTTTTTTAAACCTGCTAAAGCTAAGACGAAAAACTGCAAAACCTGCTAAACGAATATGTAAAAAATGCTAAAAAAACTGCGATCGATTTTTCCTTGAGAAATACGTTTTTTTTAGTTCAAAAAATACATATACAGTTACATTTGTTATTATTTAAGATGATAATTTCTAAAAGATGAAAATTTTTAAATTTAAATATGTACAAAGTTATTAAATTAAATCGTTCCGAATCATTATAGAGAATTTTTGAATTTATTAAAGTTATCATTTTATTTGTTGGAACATAGTTATAACAGCCTTCACCTTAAGAAACCCCCTGCTTTACTTGCAAAGCAACATTTTCGTTAATGAAGCGATTACGGTTTTTAGTTTTTAACGAATTTACCTGCGAAAATATTGTTTCACAAGCAGTATTAGATGTCAGTAAGCATAAATATTGCAAATTTAGTTATTGTTGGATACTTATTGATGTTTACTGACATTTCCTTTTATTTTTTTTTTATCAAAATAGTGAATATTGGCATAATCGCTTTGAAATAAAAGAAGGTTGAATTTGTTTACCATAGGAAAATGTAATGCATACCATAAATAGTATTATTATACTGTCATTCAAACTATTAAAAATAAATTCGTTTGGGACAGAATTTGTTGTTATATATTCACCTTGGAAATACAGTTTTAATTGTAATTTAATTGCACTCCATTGTTCTATAATTTGATTGACGCAAGCATGTAGCGATAGCCATCTAATGTCTTAGTGGCGCAAAATCCTATGCTTTTCTGTTTCAAAAAACTCTTTGAATTCTAAAAATTCTCGTTGTCTTTTACTACTTTGAGAAAAGTATGATTTGACCAATTGCTCAACGGATCTTGGCAATTTCTTACTGGCATGACTGACAGCTAGAGCAACCGAGTGACGTACGCATTTAATATATGTATACACAATTTGGATTGAGTGTCGTTGTCCAAGCAAGGCCTATGTACATAATATAATAACTATCTGCACCCTTTCCATTTGGAAATGCTACACAGTTACATCAATAGGTATCCACCACAGCGACACCACCCATAAACAGCTGTGTTTACTTTGTTTGCTCTCTGACCCTAACTCTGTGTATTTCTTCTTTAGAATCATTTTTCTTGAAGACGATCGTGTATTCGTGTTTACTGTCGCCCAAACAATTAAAAACATGTATAATTTTTGTTTTGTTTGAAAACTGCCAAAAACTGCCAAAATTTAAGAAAATGCTAAATAAACTGTTGCAGGTCATTTTCATGATCAAAAACTGCTAAAATCGCAGGAAACTGCTAAATCTGGTAACGCTGGACTGAATGAATGATGTTCATGTACTTGGCTGCTGTATATATACAGCTGCCGCCTGCCTGCATATTGCACGGATTTCGGTCGCAGGTCCCGTTGCCTCGTCTTGCAATTAGTTGGGTTATCGGCTGCTCTTCTTTGTCTTCTCCTTCGTTGCGTCGCGAGTGGAAAAGTACTGCTCTTGTTGTTGGTGATTTTATTGCTCTGGGTTTTCCTTGTTGTATTTTATTGCGGTCCATCTGGTCGCCCGTTGGTTATGCTTTTATGATGCCGCTATAAAAGGGTTGTTTTCTGCTCTGTAGTATGCTCGTGTTGTTGTTGTTGTTGGGTTGCGCTACCAACTGCGCTGTTGTCGTCGTCGATTCTAGACAGTATGGCATACCTGAAACCATTTTGTCGGATAACGGAAAGCAGTTTACGAGTAATGAGTTTGTCAAAGTACTTAAGATGTATGGTATAACCCACGTTAGAACTGCTTCGTATTCTCCTCAAGCGAATGCAAGTGATAGGGTGAATCGCTCTGTTTTGGCGGCTATTAGGTCGTATATCGCGCCCGACCAAAGAAATTGGGATGCCCAACTGTCATCCATAGCTTGTGCCCTCCGCACCACTATTCACTCGGCTATCAGCACTTCACCGTTTGAAGCCTTATTTGGGTTACAATTCATAGGGCATGGATCCGACTACAAGATACTTAAAGGCTTAAAATCTTTAAACAGCTCCGAAGCGAATCTTCTATCTAAAGCCGATCAAATGAATATTCTTCATTCGCATATAAGAAGAGCGTTAGCAAAAGCTCACGATAAATACGAAAAGGTTTATAACACACGTAGTCAAAATGTGAAATATGCGAAAGGTGATGAAGTTTTCAGGCGAAATTTTATTTTGAGCGACGCTTCGAAACACATCAGCGCAAAACTAAGTCCCAAATTTCTAAAAATGCGAGTAAGACGTACTCTCGGAAATAACCTGTAGGTATGAGCTAGAAGATCTCAAAGGCAAATTAGTAGGCACGTATCACGGTAAGGATCTGCGAAAGTAGGTATACCACCGGCGAACTCAGTCTGTGCATGAGACTATAAACAGGGTGTGGGCTAAAGATCGCTGGTAGACTATATATATGTTCATCGTCCTTTTTCATATTCTTTTTGTTCTCGTGCTTTCGCAAAACGAATAAGATTTGTGGGGAACGATTTTTGGTCAGTTTAAAGCAACTTTACTTTACCTTTTCTTTGCTACTGACAGTTTAAAAAGTCCTGGTATAGCCTGGCCCATTGAGTTTCTTTGGGAGTATCTTTATAGCGAATTGAGTGAGAAGTGCACGGCTTGAGTGGCAACAACCTTGAGTGGGAAATTCTCTTGATCTTTAAAGAGAATGCCCATATTTAAGAGCATCGATTGTCAAAAGCCAACTCACACACTTTCACCCAACAGTTTCGGTATTTTGGTATGTGTGTTTCAAAATACGGTGCATGTCATAACCGAGCTAGTTAGCACAGTAACGTCAAATTGTACGAAGTCTATAAAGAGCAGTGACGTCTGAGTCCGTTTCTCTTTTTTTCAACAGATGTGCACTTGAAAACTACTCCTAAGTGACAGTTCACGACAGTCGTAATCGATTTCCCCTACCTCGATCGTACATTTTTTTGATCATACTACTGACTAATTGAAGGGATATCTAAAAGTGATTTTTTCGGGTTTTGCCTATACGTCGAAATATCCAATTTTTCGGGATATGCACAAGTTAATAGAGACACACGCTATAGATAAAAAAAAGTGCCCTTTTTTGTGCCTATAAGTGCTAAGAGACATTGTGCTGTCTCGATCTACCTCGAATACACAAGATATTTGGATAGCCGCGCCTGTGTGTAGTCCTGCATGTCTTATTGCCACACTTTTAATAAGCGCATTCATCCTCCAGGACGTGGTAAGTGTGTTATTTTGTTTCTGTTATGTGTGCCAAGTGAATCAGCCTTTGCTTCGATTTTAGCAGGCGAAGTGATCGTCGCAGTGGAGTCGCTACGGCATATAAGCAGCACGACCCCGCTGCCACTAACCGTACTGACGTCCTGGACCCACACTTGTAACTTAGTGCTATTTACCGTACCCATTCAACGACACAAACGTCGTCAAAGACAGGGTTATCGCCCCCATCACCATCTTTAACCCCTTCTACGTCGTCATTGGTAGCGACACCAACGTCGTCAGCGACATAGTTATCGTCATCACCACCATCAGCCCCAATATCGTCCTCATCATCATCATCTTAACCCCAACATTTTCTAATTCCACCATCAAAAGTACCATCATCATCATCATCAGCATTCTCATCTCTAGCCCCCCATCAGTATCATTACATTACATCATCTCTACCCCAGTATCTATCTCATCTACTACAGCCTCTTCATCAGCACCATCATATACATACATTTATCGACATACGTACAATTGGACATTCACGCACGCGTTCATATTTACCCACGCACTTCCTATTGTTTTCCCTTCCCTACCACCCTCGAAGAATAAAAAAAAAAAATATAAAAAGAAGAAAACAAACAAAATTAAAAGCTAAGTATAAAACCTATTAGATTCATGTTCGTAAACCTATATATGTATATATAAATCTATACTTATTCCCTATAAAGGTAATAGAATACAAAACGCTGAACACGGGCTGCGGAAACTATGCGCATTGGATCCCCACACCCCTGGAAAAATAAAGGTACCTAATGACCACAAATAGCTAAAATATCGGTGAGTGCTAAAGTCCTAAGTATAGATATTCTTATCATACATATATATATTTTTACGAACCCGTGATTGAGTCGCCTTTTGCGGCATTAAATAAAAATAAAAAAAAAAATTAAAATGAATTGATATAGCTAAACTAAAACTGAAACATAAAAATAAACCTAGACCTAAAATAAAAGAAAAAAAAAAGGGTTAAATTATCGAAATAACGAAACGACGGGTCGAACCCGATCGTATATACGCTCGACTACGCAGATAGCTCCACTGCGCTGCTCCATAGTTAATTCTTCTGTCCTCCTACCCAACCCAATACCCTACCCAATTGAATAACGCTAAAGTTGTAAGAGTTGTATTGTTCTTTCTTGAAGAGCATTGTAAAGTGTATGTAATTTGTGAATGTACCTACAATGAATAGATTAAGTAAAATATAGTATTATAACGATAAATGAATATCCATTTCGATTGTATGAATTTCTACGCTGCGGTACCATTTTTCTCAATAGTGAGCTTCCATTGATATAATGGCGTGTGAGTAAGCGTTTGTTTTGGTGGGCGGATGTGATAGTTAGTTTTCGTGATGGACTGACAGTTAGGGAAAGGGAAGTGATTTTCTTTAGGGGTTATCAAATAATTTGATTTTTGATAACCAAGGTTGCTCACTATACTTTTGAATAGTAGAGCGTGGGTGGGTTAGAAGAGAGAACCAACACCTATTCTCTCCCCTTGAAGGATGTCCTTGGAGTAAGCGGACTTGTTAGCAGACCTCGAGAATTGCCTGCTCTGTCAGAATATTTTAATATTTATTTCAGATAGTATCATCTTTTCTATGAGGCATGGAATTGCGTAACATCGGCCGCTGACATTGTAGCAAGTACCCCCCCTTCCGACGAGCTAGGACGAGCGGTGCTAGCATGCCAAAGCTACGATGGATCGGCCAGCAAGCCCTTGTTGTTGCCCGGACTGGCTTACGGAGTCCTGTGGCCGTGAGTCATAAGGGTGACTTAAGCAAAGGTTTGTTTTAGGACCCTGAAGGGAGCTTGAGACGACTCGGGTGTGAGTTGACTGTCTCGATTGGCTTCGGTGGTTGTGACTTGTGATGCACCCTATGATAGAGACCTGTTTTCTGAGCAGGGTCCTGTATATCTTCCGTAACAGAGTCTATAATACCTCTCCTTATGGGACGTGACGTTTTAAGAAAATTTAATATTCATTTATGCCGTATTAAGAGAGTTTATAATCGCGAACTGTTGTTAAAATTAAAAAATTATGAAGTACAAAATAAAATGTTTGAGTTAAGTAAAGAAACAATCAGTGCACTTATGTCTTTTGATATTTTGAAGAATTCAAACCATGTAGCTATTAGTGGTAAGCCCGACTCTGCTGATACAGATAGACAAATTAAGACCATAGATAGTGTTATAACCGAAGATTGTAAAGTTCTGACTGAAGGTGTTGTTGATGTATCGGAATTAGATTTAATAAATCATAAAAGTGATAAAGAGATGATTGATTTTGTTGATTTAGGGTTTTTGGTGAGTGCAGTTGAGATAGGTAAAGAACAAAATTATGAAATAAATGTGAACGAAAATCTGGATGCTTCTCATTCAAGTGCTATTAGAACTATTGTTGATGAACACTACTCAAAGGCTAAGGTAGAAACTAAATTTATGGATTATTCCATGAAGATAACTTTGACTAAGGATGTACCAATATATTGTTCATCCAGACGACTGTCTTTTGGAAAATGGTGTGATTAGACAAAGCAACTCGCCTTATGCGTCAGCTCTTGTGTTAGTTAGAAAGAAGAACGGTGAAATTAGGATGTGTGTAGACTACCGCGCTTTGAATAAACATACGGTTAGGGACAATTTTCCTCTGCCTCTGATAGAAGACTGTTTAGAATATTTTGCAAACAAGAATATTTTTACTACATTAGATTTAAGAGATGGATTTCATCATATTAGATTATCTGAAGAATCCATAAAGTACACATCCTTTGTTACACCATTCGGACAGTATGAATATGTCTTGATGCCCTTCGGTCTCAAGAACGCACCAGCCGTTTTTCAAAGATACATCTATTTAGCACTAAAACCGTTGATTGATAAGGGTCTAGTCATTGTATACCTTGATGATATCTGCATTGCGACCAGAGATATGGACATGCATATTGAGATTCTTACTAAAGTCTTGATATTGTTAAGAGAGGCCGGCTTAGAATTAAATATGAAAAAATGTAGGTTTGCCTTTAATGAGATTGATTACTTAGGGTATCATGTAAATGGAAAGGGTATTCGCCCAAACGATACTCACTTAGAAGCTATCCGCACATACCAGATGCCCCGTAATAGTAAAGAAGTCCAGAGATTTAACGGCCTATTTTCTTACTTCCGCCGCTTTGTCCCTGGGTTTTCGTGTTTAGCCAGGCCGTTAACAAACTTATTGAAAAAGGATGTAAAATTTGTTTGGACTGATGAGTGCACCGCAGTTTTTGAACTTTTAAAGAAGAAGTTGGTCTCCTCTCCGGTACTGGCAATATACGACCCCAAGCGAGAAACGGAGCTACATTGTGACGCAAGCTCCCATGGGTTTGGTGCTGTCCTTATGCAAAAGCAAGATGACAGAAAATTTCATCCAGTCGCCTTCTTTTCTAAGAAGACAACTGACGGGGAGTCCAAGTTAATTAGTTTTGAGCTAGAGACGTTAGCTGTAGTCTATGCGCTAGATCGCTTTAATACTTTCCTTGACCGGTTGCCATTTGTTATTGTCACTGATTGTGAGGCCCTGTCTCAGACATTAAGAAAAAAAGATGTAAATCCTCGTATTGCCAAGTGGGCATTGAAATTTGAGAATTACAATTACCAAGTGCAACATCGTAAGGGAGAAAGAATGGCACATGTTGATGCCCTTAGTCGTGTTCATAATATTGCCGCAGTGACAACCGAAGAACTAAATAGAAATATTCAGATTACTCAAGCTCGTGATGCAAAAATACAATCAATCTGGGATACGTTAGAAAAGGGTGAACTGCCTGGGTATATTTTAGATGATGGGTTAGTTTTTCGCGTAGGGTTACACAACAGGCGCCAACTGTATATGCCTAAGGAGTTGGAAGAGAACGTTATGCGTTCAATTCATGAAAAGTGCGGTCATTTTGGTATTGACAAGTGTGCCAATCAACTTTTGAAACATTACTGGATCCCCAACGTAAAAGAGAAGCTTAATAAATTTATTAGAAACTGTTTGAAGTGTATATATAATTCGGCACCCCATAGGTGTACCGAAAGGAATTTGTATAATATACCAAAGAGATCAGAACCTTTCGATACAATACATATAGACCATTTCGGTCCATTGCCATCCATAAACTCGAGCAGTAAGCACGTTTTTGCAATAATTGATGGGTTTACAAAATTCGTCAAACTATATCCGGTAAATACACCGGGAACAAGAGAGGCAATAAACGCTCTAAATCGATATTTTGACTACTACAGTCGCCCACGTAGTATCATAAGTGTCCGAGGCACTAGCTTTACTTCTCAGGAATTTGGTAATTTTGTGAAAGAGCGCAATATTGAACATGTCAAAGTTGCTGTAGCTTCCCCGCAGTCGAATGGCCAAGTGGAACGGGTAAACCGTGATATGAAGGCTATGTTATCGAAGTTATCGGAATCTCCTCAGCAGGCCGATTGGAGGCAAAAACTAACTAGGGTAGAGTATGCTTTTAATAATACTAATCACTCAAGCACAGGGTCGTCACCAAGTAAGTTGTTATTTGGTATCGAACAGAGAGGGTGTGTTATCGATGAGTTAACGGAGTATTTGGATGAGAGGTATACAGATGGAGTAAGAGAAGATTTGATTAAATTGCGAAGTAAAGCTTCCGAAGCAATTGAGAAGTCGCAACTGCACAATCTGCACTATTTCAACGACCATCATTATTTAGCCAAACAATTTGATGTTGGCGATTTTGTTGTCATTAAAAATGTAGACACTTCCGTCGGAACTAGCAAGAAGCTAATACCTAAATATCGCGGTCCATATGTTATAAAGAAAAAATTAGACAACGATCGTTATTTGATAGAAGATGTTGAAGGTTTTCAAGTTACACAGATACCATATCATGGTATTTTAGATTCAAGCAGATTGAAGAAATGGGTTGAGTCGGATAGAAGTATAGCTAAGAATGGTTCGTAGTCTGAAGGCAACACTTAACCTTATTATGTAGTACTTATTTTAAACAAAATCGAGGCCGATTGTATAATCAGAATGGCCGAACTGTAATAACCTCATTGTAATAGTTTTAAGAATAATGTAATAGCATTTAAGTAAATCCGAATATTTTGGTGACTTGGTATCACTGCAAAAAGATTGGTACGGCAGTTTGACACTACATCGTATCCGGCAGACGCTCGGTTCATTTTTGTAAATGGTAGTAAACCAAAAATAAATCCAAGTAAATAAAGTAAATCAAACAGGTTGTTTTAGTAGTATCTTTTAATGCAGGAGATGAAGTATTTCGGCGAAACTTCGTGCTAAGTGACGCGAGTAAACGTTTGAGTGCAAAGCTTTCTGCGAAATTTGTCAAATGCAGAATTGTGAAACCTATTGGTCGTTGCATGTATGAGGTAGAAAATATGCAAGGGAAGAAGATTGGAGTATTCCATGCGAAGGATCTCAAGCATTAGCCCGGCTAGCTGTAATTCCAAATTTTCAGGGTCATGAGTCGAGGCCACACGTTGTGCTAAAAACAGTGTTATCATCGCTGCCTTTTTCAATGTGTTTCGTGAAACGCACAGGTGTAACAAAACCCATTGTGGTGTAACGTGCAGCTATATTTTATATTGGCTATATTTTATGGCAGCAAATTCTGTTTCCACCCAATACCGAATTCCGCATATTCTTTCGATATTTTTACGCCTAGTGCTTGACTCGAGAGGTCGCTACCAATGTGCTAGTGAAGTACTCCATGAGATGATCGTTTCCGCCTTTCCGTCTTTTCATTTTCGATTGGCATGGAGAAAAGTTGACTCCATCCAAGAAAAATCAAGAAAAATCGAAAAATCAAAAATCCACATTTAATCCATTAAAAATCTATATTGTGTAGTGGAAACCACTCTGTTCCCATAATCTGGATAAATTAATTACTAAAGGTAAATATATATCATTTTATAAAGTCTCAACTATATGTAGAGTTCTCTCGCAGATCTAAATCAAATCGTCAAATCGTGTCGGCGGCATTCGGGGTGCAGTGATTTATTTCGTTGTCGGATCTCCTCATTCTTTTTGATCGACAAATCTATCCCACTCCTACCCGTCGGCCGATTTATAAAATATATACGCGATCGTGCATTTAAGCACCGATAGAAGTGACGATCGTATCAAAAAGCGAAATACTTGGTGTCGCTGATGAGGACCCTGCTGCCCACAGAGAGCATACGCGATCGCTTTCTCTGACCACGGCGCGGCCGCATCCCCGCGTACGCAGATCCCGCTGCCGTCGCACAACGAGAAGAAATTCTTATCAATTGATAATCACCACCATCGCCCCACTGTACCTGCTTCGCTACGATCAGCTCAGCAGCCTGCAGACATTATCTGGAGAGCGTCCCAAACTTGAGAGCATTGCTGTCCCAAAAGCTCAGTGCAGAAGGTAAACCATCGGTTTGCATCAATTGGCAGTCGCGTAGGTGTGTCCACTCAATACCGGCTCAGTCAGCAGCCAGCAAGCAAGGCGACCTTCGTGACATATGCACACGTATGTATGTACCTATTGATTTATTTTAAAGACCATTGAGGAAAGTGTGTAATTATAAGTATGATACATTCAGAAACAAAAAAAAAGGAAAACAAAATAACTTAATTGATATATTAAGAGCCTAATAACTATTGAATTCAATTGCGATATTTTAAATTAAACATTATATTTTAGACTTCAGAAGTTAGTAATGTTAGTTAGTGACGAACGAGTCATTTATATTTCCGAAAACAAATCTCTTTCGTTAAATTCGTTTTATAAAAATAACAACATTATTGTGAGCCGAGATAGATTGTGTGCACATAACGTCGAGGAGATTAGTTTTTTTTAATTGGGATGTTATCAATTTATCGAAAGGGATAGTTTATATGTAAATTTATTTAAAGGATAAATATATACTGCAATGAGTATAAGCCATGTAATATATACAGTCTTTGGTATTTTTAATTTCTTTTTGGAATGAAGTTCTAAGGTATAATGTATAAGGTGAAGTCAGAGAAGAGGTAAGGTATTTTAACCACGGCTACATATAGGGGTCATTATGTGAAATATTTACGGGATTTAATGACTAGGAGTGATCTCATTTTGGGGGTCATACTGGGAGGGAAGCCCGAGTAGGTGGACATACATCTGAACCATCATGAGATCGAGGACAGCTTTAATAGAAAATAAAATTAGAACGCATTGACAACTAGCGTAATTTTGTATATCAGATAAAGAGCACACAATATGCTAATATTTTTCTTTGTAATTTGATTTTTACTTTTTCGCGTTACTCTAAACGTTTTGGCACGAAATAATTGGTTTGTCAACGGGAGATGACGACAGCAAGAACCCCGACAGTTACGGCGAGCTTAGTCGAGCGTTTGCCTGCGTGCCACCCAGCTGTTGCATCCTAAGAAAGTATATATCCTAGGCTCTCGTTACACGGTATGAAAGCTGGCAGAGAAAGAACGTGGCTCGAGAAAATCGAACGAAACACACTCCGATTCGCTAAATCATATTCCGAACTGTGTAACGTACGATATTTCGTTAAGCGAATTCGCTTAATATCAAAGGCGTGCTACACTTGTACTAAAAGGGGGTCAACATCCGTAACAGATGGTAGATGGTAGATGGTGGATGGTAGATGGTAGATGGTAGATGGTAGATGGTAGATGGTAGATGGTAGATGGTAGATGGTAGATGGTAGACGGTAGATGGTAGATGGTAGATGGTAGATGGTAGATGGTAGATGGTAGATGGTAGATGGTAGATGGTAGATGGTAGATGGTAGATGGTAGATGGTAGATGGTAGATGGTAGATGGTAGATGGTAGATGGTAGATGGTAGATGGTAGATGGTAGATGGTAGATGGTAGATGGTAGATGGTAGATGGTAGATGGTAGATGGTAGATGGTAGATGGTAGATGGTAGATGGTAGATGGTAGATGGTAGATGGTAGATGGTAGATGGTAGATGGTAGATGGTAGATGGTAGATGGTAGATGGTAGATGGTAGATGGTAGATGGTAGATGGTAGATGGTAGATGGTAGATGGTAGATGGTAGATGGTAGATGGTAGATGGTAGATGGTAGATGGTAGATGGTAGATGGTAGATGGTAGATGGTAGATGGTAGATGGTAGATGGTAGATGGTAGATGGTAGATGGTAGATGGTAGATGGTAGATGGTAGATGGTAGATGGTAGATGGTAGATGGTAGATGGTAGATGGTAGATGGTAGATGGTAGATGGTAGATGGTAGATGGTAGATGGTAGATGGTAGATGGTAGATGGTAGATGGTAGATGGTAGATGGTAGATGGTAGATGGTAGATGGTAGATGGTAGATGGTAGATGGTAGATGGTAGATGGTAGATGGTAGATGGTAGATGGTAGATGGTAGATGGTAGATGGTAGATGGTAGATGGTAGATGGTAGATGGTAGATGGTAGATGGTAGATGGTAGATGGTAGATGGTAGATGGTAGATGGTAGATGGTAGATGGTAGATGGTAGATGGTAGATGGTAGATGGTAGATGGTAGATGGTAGATGGTAGATGGTAGATGGTAGATGGTAGATGGTAGATGGTAGATGGTAGATGGTAGATGGTAGATGGTAGATGGTAGATGGTAGATGGTAGATGGTAGATGGTAGATGGTAGATGGTAGATGGTAGATGGTATATGGTAGATGGTAGATGGTATATGGTAGTATGGTAGATGGTAGATGGTAGATGGTAGATGGTAGATGGTAGATGGTAGATGGTAGATGGTAGATGGTAGATGGTAGATGGTAGATGGTAGATGGTAGATGGTAGATGGTAGATGGTAGATGGTAGATGGTAGATGGTAGATGGTAGATGGTAGATGGTAGATGGTAGATGGTAGATGGTAGATGGTAGATGGTAGATGGTAGATGGTAGATGGTAGATGGTAGATGGTAGATGGTAGATGGTAGATGGTAGATGGTAGATGGTAGATGGTAGATGGTAGATGGTAGATGGTAGATGGTAGATGGTAGATGGTAGATGGTAGATGGTAGATGGTAGATGGTAGATGGTAGATGGTAGATGGTAGATGGTAGATGGTAGATGGTAGATGGTAGATGGTAGATGGTAGATGGTAGATGGTAGATGGTAGATGGTAGATGGTAGATGGTAGATGGTAGATGGTAGATGGTAGATGGTAGATGGTAGATGGTAGATGGTAGATGGTAGATGGTAGATGGTAGATGGTAGATGGTAGATGGTAGATGGTAGATGGTAGATGGTAGATGGTAGATGGTAGATGGTAGATGGTAGATGGTAGATGGTAGATGGTAGATGGTAGATGGTAGATGGTAGATGGTAGATGGTAGATGGTAGATGGTAGATGGTAGATGGTAGATGGTAGATGGTAGATGGTAGATGGTAGATGGTAGATGGTAGATGGTAGATGGTAGATGGTAGATGGTAGATGGTAGATGGTAGATGGTAGATGGTAGATGGTAGATGGTAGATGGTAGATGGTAGATGGTAGATGGTAGATGGTAGATGGTAGATGGTAGATGGTAGATGGTAGATGCTAGATGGTAGATGGTAGATGGTAGATGGTAGATGGTAGATGGTAGATGGTAGATGGTAGATGGTAGATGGTAGATGGTAGATGGTAGATGGTAGATGGTAGATGGTAGATGGTAGATGGTAGATGGTAGATGGTAGATGGTAGATGGTAGATGGTAGATGGTAGATGGTAGATGGTAGATGGTAGATGGTAGATGGTAGATGGTAGATGGTAGATGGTAGATGGTAGATGGTAGATGGTAGATGGTAGATGGTAGATGGTAGATGGTAGATGAGCACTACCTGGACGGACTAGTATACTTGGCACGCTTCAATATCCCTGAACTAGGTAAAGTCGGATAGGGTGGGTTGTTAGTCCCTAGGTAGCCAGACGCAACAAAAGACAATTTGTCAAATGCCAAGATTTATATAAAAACAATCGGACGGACCTTACTACTTTAGACCTCATATAATCGCGTGGCAACTGGTGTAGGTTGCCTTGAGTACTTCACGTTCCCTCCCTACTCACGAACTAACGCGAACGCCGTGACAGCTTCCGTACTCCTTATTCTTCAATAAAGCTGTCCCTATATTGTAATCATCGCAAGCTAACTACTTCATTGAATCAATGAAAGAATAAATCGATAAACGAATACGACCACACATAACCCCATAGGAAGAACTCTCAAAACATATTTAAAGTTTTAAACTCCATTTAATTTATTGCCTAAATGTAAAAAGGAAATAGTGTATTCATCTTAAATATTTGCGCAGGTAAATAACAAATATTTCATATTATTTTAAGAAACAAGCTAAATTTGTTTATAAAATAAGAACTAATAAAATAAGAACAATATTATATTTTTTTTGCTTTTTAATCTAGATTGTTTTATAATAAAATAAGAAAATAGAGCTAGTTTGGCAAAAAAAAAACCGAGATAAAAAAAGAAGTTTAATTTTGTTTTGATCACTCACCACTTATCCGAAGACTGTGCACAATTTTCGTAAATTTTACATATAGATTTTAAGTTTTATCGGTACGTATTCCATCTGCTTTCACCAAACTACCACTAGTTAATTTTGCAAAAAAAATTAATGGTACTGTATTGTGTGACAGAAGGTCCAAATTCATTTACCATATGAACAAATTGATTTTTTTATCTTGTATTGTATTTTAACTTTTTAGGCAAATTCTTTTTTTTTTTTTTTTTTGATTCCAAATATCGACACAGAGACACAAAACAACCACAGACAAACACACAAATCCACTGCTTGCGAAACCACGTAGAAAGCCCGTCGTCAATCCGATAACACTCGCATGCACCGCCACCGATAGATCCGAAATTAACACTAGCCACACTATTAAAACTCCTGCTCTAGCAACCTTGAAAAATATCAGTTTCAAGCGAGATTTGCTCTATCACAGGGCTTTAGCGGGACTCCTTTTGTTTTGCTTATATGTAGTTTTTTTTTTGTTTTACCGTGGAAAAAAAAAACTACTCCCGGATGGCTTGTGTGAGGGCTCTAGGTGCTGTGCTAATTTTTAAAAGAGATTTTCGGAGGCTGGTCAACGTTTTCTTGTTGTTTTTCTTCTCCATTGAAACGCAATGAGGTGACGGAGGGTTTCTCAACGCACACTTAAAAGCGGCTGGGTAGACTCGTCGGTAAATTTCCCTATTGGAGGGCCCGACGGGATAATTCTCCCAAATGATAAGCGGACGATAATCTATTGGAAAAGCCTGTTAGATTTGAGTTCATTTTTTTTTCAGACAGAGTTACCTTTATGATATGTAATTAAGCGCCAATAATAAAAGGGTGGACCGCAATTTAAAACTTTTTTTTTCTCGTTTCTCGCTTATTCAAATCCGATTTGTAGTTTTCTTTGCAAGGCACTAATAGTATCATCATTTATTTAAATAGAATTTAACAAAAAAGACAATTTTTGTTACCTTTTAGAGGGATTAAATTCAGTAATGTTGAATTAAACTTCCTTTCGGTATGAAAGCTGGCAGAGAAAGAACGTGGCTCGAGAAAATCGAACGAAATACACTCCGATTCGCTAAATCATATTCCGAACTGTGTAACGTACGATATTTCGTTAAGCGAATTCGCTTAATATCAAAGGCGTGCTACACTTGTACTAAAAGGGGGTCAACATCCGTAACAAACCTTCTTTGTTTACATGAATCAATTGATGGAAACGAAAAGGAACAACCGGATGTACTCAGTACGTTTAAGGTTCTTTCACTGTCTGATAACCTTGGCATGATATCGGCCAATTAGTTTGCCATTAGTAGTTTCTAAATCATAAAGGCAGTTTCCTACTTGTTTCCTTACCCTGCACTTAAGGAACTTTGGTAAAAACTTTGATGTTTTCTGCTGTGCGAATGAACTATGCTCAAAGTTTCTTCGGAAAACCTCTTGTCCTTCTGTAAATCGAATGTTCCTAGCTCGCATGTTGTAGGTATTTTTGGATTTTAGGTGAGCATTGTAAAGATTCTCTTTAATTCGGGCTCTAACAAGCTGAGCTCTGTCCGTCGTCGGAAGTGTTTGGACGTCAGGCTCATTCAAGCAGTTAAGTCGTCGAAGTATTGCATATTCCTGACCACTTAAAATCATTTGTTGACCGAAGAGGGCAAAATATGGAGAACACATAGTTGATGTATGGCAATCGCTTCGCAGAATCGCACCTATCAATGAAATATATTTGTCCCACTCTGTATGTTTATCCTTAATAAACAGGCGTATTTTCGAGAGTATCTCTCGATTGACACGCTCTGAGCTATTTGCCTGAGGAGAGTAGAGTCCTGTTGTGATGTGTTTGATCTCATACGTTTCCATTTTTTTGGCAAACTCATTAGAAACGAATTGTTTTCCATTATCGCTATGGATGTATTCCGGAGTGCCAAACAGATGGAAAACTTCCTTCTCTAAGTAGGAACAAATATCTTGAGAGCAAGCTTTTCGTAAAGGTTTTAGGAACACATACTTGCTAAAATGGTCTATAGCAATGAATCTGGTCGTGTTACCAATTTTTGTTCGTGGGTAGGGGCCTAACAGATCGATATATAATCGCTGCATCGGACGATCAGTGACTAATCGGTTACCCATTTTTGGACGCAAAGAGATATTCACCGGTTTAATACCCTTGCAGATATCACAGTCTCGGACAAAGGTTCTGATCTGTTTGACCATTCCTGGCCAAAAGAACTTTTGCCGAACACGAGCCAAAATTTTTCAAACCCCCCATGACCTCCCGATTCGGAGCTATGAGCATTCCGAACAGCTTGAAGAGTTAGTTCATTTGGCAACCAAAGCCGCCACAAACTTTCTTCTTCGTCTGGAAAACCTGTTCTAAATCGTACACGCTTATACACATAACCATCCGAAACGCAAGTATCTGGTATACTGTTTTGGTTAGCAGTAATGGTACTCTTCAGGTTTTCATAATCTTTCGAATGAAAATGTGTAGATTCCAAATCGATTTCGAGGTGTTTTGGAACTGAGTTCAACTCACACATATCCAAACGCGAAAGTGCATCTGGCACCACATTCAGGGATCCTTTACGGTGTTCCATTGTGAAATCATGTGCTTGGAGTTTCAAACTCCACCTTGCTAAACGGCCACTCAAGTCTTTCTGTGACATAAGCCACTTCAGACTTGAATGGTCGGTCACAATTTCACAATTTCACAATTTCGATGTAGGGTCTAAATTTGTGTACACACACGATTGCGGCCAGACACTCCTGTTCAGAAACAGTGTAGTTCTTTTGTGCGCTGTTCAGCTTCTGCGACACGTATGCAATTGGACGATCATGTCCATCATCATCTATCTGGTATAGGACACCACCAACACCAGAGCTTGAAGCATCACACTGGACGACAAACGGCTTGGTAAAATCAGGCTGTGCAAGGACTGGCGCAGAAGTTAATGCATCTTTGAGCTTTTGAAATGCAGCTACAGCTTCGGAAGTTAACATAAAAGTCTTTGACTTTCGTAAGCAGTCGGTGAGAGGAGACGCGAGATCCGAGAAGTTAGGGATAAATTGCCGATACCAGCCGGTCATACCGATGAAACGACGAATCTGTCGAACACTTTTCGGTAATGGAAACTCCGTAATAGGTTCCAAGTTTGACGGGTCGGTTTTTAGACAACCTTGGCCGACAATATATCCCAGATACTTGATCTCTTTTTGACAGAACCGGCTTTTCTCCACATTTATCGTTAAATTCGCCTGCTGTAGACATTTCGCAATCTCTTTTAACAAAGCGATGTGTTCCTCAAAAGTTGCCGTGCACACTAGCAGATCATCTAAGTAGACAAATACATTCTCACGGAATCGAGATGGAATCACTCAATCCATGAGGCGACTCATCCTTTGTGCGGCGTTGCATAACCCGAAAGGCATTACTGTAAATTCATACAGTGGCCTTCCAGGTACTGCAAATGCCGTCTTTTCTCTTGACTTCACTTCGAGCGCAATTTGCCAGTAAGCATCTTTTAAGTCAATACCGCTGATGAAGTGAGTGTCTTTAAGTCTGCTTAGTAATCCACCAATGTGCGGCAGAGGATAAGCATCCTTTTTCGTGACGCTATTGTAACGAAATTCCGGTTCGACGGTGTTGTTCGAAACTAGGAAGATTTCGAAAAAAACGAGTTCTCGATACATGGTTTAGGTATTGGATGAAAACCCAATACATAGAAGTATTCTTATCGAGATGGATCGAACTCATCCTCGAAACTTCCATCATTTTGTACCTTCCACTTACACGGCCACCTTTATGACCTAGTGCTTACAGGCACACTAGGCCAGTCCAGGCAGCAAAAGTGGAAGGGTGTCCAGGCCATGACCGCTTGGCATGCTAGCATTAGCACGTTCTAGCTCGTCGGTGGGGGGGTTCTTGCTGTCCATAGCACTGGACGGCTCGTTACGCATTTACATGCCAGAGAATTTAAAAAAAAGGCGAGGCCTGAAAAATTCTTCGTATGCCGCAGATAAGATGTTATAGTGGGGGAGAGCTTAAGAGGTAAATGCTCTCACTGAGGTATACCCACCCCTGTTGCCACACAATATTCCCTATGGGAACAGTTGCGACACCTTGGCTACCAATTCCTCAAATATTATTGGAAGCCCCTAACTTGTAGATTACAAGTGACTTCTAAAACTCAAAAGAATTTTATATTAAACCAAAAATAAACGTCATCAAATCGTCGCCCTCACTGTATCCTTCAATCATCAAAGGAAGTGACGTCACTGTCAGCTTCCTCCACGTCATCGATGTCAACCCATGATGAGATCTCGAGGTTGTCACATCCACCTAGGAAAAATAACCTAACACTTCATGATGTGGCCTGAAAAGTCTTCAAAAAAACAGTCTTCCCAAATTCATAACAAATTAGTGGATCGAAGAAAAACGCCTTGAGAGAAACCATAAAAAAAATAACAGGTCGAAATTTTCTTTTAAAAATCACCCTCTCAACCAACAAGTTTATTGTACCCAAAAAGTTTTTTTTTTTTTTTTAAAAAAATATGAAAAAAATTATTATATAAAAAAAATTATATATAAAAAAAAGGTTTTGCACCCCTGAATAAATATATTTAAAGAAAGGTCTCAACACTGTAAGTTACTCTACTCTTAGTAAAACTCCTAAGGTTATGCAATCAAAAAAAAATTATCTAACAATTTAAAATGTCGCGTCAAACTGTTTTACCAGAACAAAAAATCAAAGAATATTTTCAGGTGTTTAAAAATTTTAAAAGTTTGACATATGGCAGAGTGAATAAAAAAAAATTGTGTTATCAATTAAAGATTGATACACTCACACTATTGTAAGTTACTATTTTAATTAAATGGAAAGCAAAATAAGCAAATAGATGAATGACACCAAAAATATAAAAAAAAATTACTATTACTTTTTCAAAAAAAATGATTAAGGGAAGTTCGTCAAATATAATGAATCAAATCACTTACCAGATTAATTGTAGCTGGCAAAATAATTGCTGTATGAAATGTCGTCCTGATGAAGTGCACTCCGTCGGGGATTTTAATTAGCCAACCAATTGGGTTGAGTTTATGTTTAAAAGTTTTTGATTTTACCTGTTGATAAATTTGATTTATGGAAATTTGAACGAACTTTTACAAATAATAAAACTATAAAAATGACTTTAAAAAAAATGATAAAAAAAAATTTTACTTAGCTTTGAATTAACTTATTTGGTGCGGGTTTAATTAATGTTGGTTGTTGGCGGGGAAGGTGTTGATGATGTCGATGGATTGGATGGTTGGTCGCTGGTGTTCGCTGGTGATCGCTGGTGGTTTAATCGAAGTGTCTATACTTGCGATGGCGATGCAGGTGCGTGGAATTGTCGTAGAAGCACTTCTTCACGCTGGTACAGGGTGTAGGGTGGGGTGTGCTTTTCCTTTTGATGAGTGGGGTATCGAGAGCGTGGTGTTTGGAATGCTCGGATGGTGATATTTCGCTGGATATTGATATTTGTGCTGCTCTTGTGCGTATGATCGTTGTTGGGGGGGGTTGGCTTAATTGGTAGCTCATGCAGTAGGGATTTTTTTTTCTTTTTCGTTTGGTTTTTTGTGTTTTTTTTTTCGATTGTTAGTCGGTGATGAGATCGAAGCACGATTTTTTTTTTGTTGGCTTTGGGAGGCACTCGGTGGACGTTTTGGTGCACTTATTTTCACTTATGGTGGTATGCGGGGACGTATTACCTGGTGGTTGCGGTTCGTCTTTGCTGCTGCATGCGGTTCTTGCTGGCGAAGGCGTTATCACTGGTCTCGTGGGCGAGGCAGTCTCGCGATGGGCAGTTGCATGTGGTTATATTTTAGATACGTTTCGTCGTTATCACGTGCCCTTTGATATTCTGGGTCTTTTAGTTTTTTTTTTTTTTTCTTCTATAGGGCGTTTAACTTATGGGTCACTTGCTTTCACTCTGTTTTTTTTTTGTTTTGTTTTTTGTTTCAACGCTTAAAATATTTGTTAGATTGTAGGGGGTTCTGTTTGTATTTTTGCACTTAAGATGCAATTCACTTTTTTAACTCGATAATGTTTGACTAAACCGAAATAAAAAAAAATTCACGAACTGTCGCTGTTAAGCCGGGTGTACGCACCATAAGTCACAATCGAAAAAGAGGCCGGTTTAGTTGTCGTGAGGTCCTTTTATCATCACCTGGCGTCACGCACACCAAGGCATTTAATTCTGTGATGGTCGCCCAAACACATCCGCGTTACCTCTTAAAAATCGTAATTTTATTTGAAAAACTAATATTTGGTCTTAAAATTCAAATTCGAATTTTTCAAAAATGGGTGTGACCAAAACATAATTTTTCAAATAAAACTAATCGATTTCGGACTCCAGAAAATCGGCCATGCTTGGACGACATCATCCACTGCGCATGTATGCGTTGAACACGTGTCAAAAAACGTCCATACCTCAGGTTAAAAATAATTTAGTCATAACGGTATAACGTTTTGGCTGTGCCCCCATGCGATGATTTTGGTGGGTGATGGGCTAAAGCTATCAGATGGTTGGTCAGCGCGGATGGAATCCATAACTTCCACACTCGGTCGTCCTCCAGAGGATTTCCTGTGCAATGATTGACCTTCTTGTACACGAAACAGTCCGAGACAAGGAGGTCAGGTAGCTGGTCTTTATGCTTTATGATGTTGTCGGCAATCTTTACATACTCCTCAGATTTAAAACTGGGATCTGTAAGATCTATATGCAGCACATCAACATGGTCCTGATTTGACATTGCATCTAGGTTCAACGAATCGACTGCAAACACTCGAGAGAGAGCGTCCGGTACGACATGTTGTGAACCTTTTCGATGCTCAATATCAAAATCATACCCTTGTAACTTAAGACTCCACCGAGCTAACCGTCCGCTAAGGTCCTTTTGACCCATCAACCATTTCAAACTCGCATGGTCGGTTATAACTGTAAAGTGTTGACCTTCCACGTAGGCTCGAAATGTCTGAACTCCCAAGACAGCAGCTAAACACTCGCGTTCAGTTACGCTGTAATTGCGTTGAGCAGAGTTTAGCTTGTGAGACCAAAAGTATATCGGCCGTTCAACACCATCCACATCTTTTTGGCAAAGAACGCATCCAATCCCTGTATCCGAAGCATCACATAAAATGATGAACGATTTTTGAAAATCAGGGTTGATTAGAACAGGAGCTGTTGTCAGTAGTTCCTTAATCTTCTCAAATGAGGCAATAGCTTCATTATCAAAATCAAACTTTTTTTTCTTTTTCAAAGTGTTCGTTATCGGAGTAGCCAGAGTTGAAAAGTCACGAACAAATCGCCTATACCATCCCGACATACCAATAAATCTACGAACCTGTCGTGGAGTTTTCGGGATTGGAAAGTCTCGTATAGCTTTAATTTTCTCTGGATCTGTTTTCAAGCAAACCTCACCAACGATAAACCCTAAATATTTCAGTTCTTTAAAACAAAATTTGGATTTTTGCATATTTATAGTTAGTCCGGAAGATGTTAACCTTATGGCGACGTCTTTCAACATCTGCAAATGCTCTTCAAAAGTTCGAGAAATTATCAATAGATCATCCAGATATACAAAAACATTTTCTCTCAATTCGTGTGGTACCACTTTGTCCATCAGTCTGCACATACGCTGAGGCGCATTGCAGAGGCCAAAGGGCATTACACTGAATTGGTAGAGAGGTCTGCCAGGAACCGTAAAAGCCGTCTTTTCCCTTGATGTTTTCTCCAGCGGGATCTGCCAAAAGGCATCCTTCAGATCCACACTAGATATGTAGTGTGTATCTGAAAGACGTCCTAGCAATCCCTCTATATGAGGAAGAGGATACGCATCTTTTTTCGTCACTTAGTTTACTTTCCGATAGTCGAGGCATAGCCGATTTTTGCCGGGCTTTCGTACCAAAACTACCGGAGAGCTCCATGCACTACTACTTTCCTCGATAACGCCCAATTCGAGCATACGATCCAGTTCCTCATACAGAAGTTTCTGCACCGCTGGGGAAACAGGATAGTGTCGTTGCTTAATCGGTTCGGCATTCGCGGTATCTATAACATGTTCCTGTAGTCTTGTTTTTCCGAGACCAAAGGTGGTAAAGGAAGGAAACATGCTAACGACTGCTTGTAGTTTTCTGGAATCTTCTATTGACAATCTATGAGCTTCCACACAGTTTGCAGTGGAAGTTAAAGTGGAAGAAATCTCCGACATCAAATGGGGTGCAATACTAAAGTCTTTCCAAAAATTGATCCCTAAGTACAGTGGTTGCTGTAGTGAAGGTACTATGTACATCTCTAGATCTTTAGTTACCCCTTGGTAGGAAATGGTTGCGAGAAATTTACCAATAATAGGTTGTCGATTACCATCCGCCGTTTTGACGTTTGCAGAGAACGTTGTGAAAGGAATATTTTTAGACCGTAATAATTCTAAACCACCTTTTCCTAAGCAACTAATGCTGGCACCGCTGTCGAGCAATCCCAACATTGTATCGCCTAAAATTGTTACGCTAGCGTAAGGACGAGGATCTTCAATATCACACAAGGTGGTAGCATCAATAGTTCTATATTCACTCTTCTTTTTCTTAACGTATTCTCTGAGTCTAAGAATCTTTTTCGAAATGGGACGTTTGCACCCAAAAATTCTTTCTCTCGCGGCATAATACGCAAGGAGACGTTCATGTAAAGACGGAATCGGTTTTCTCAACTTATTATTGGCGGACTGGGGTGGATCAGATTCGAGAGAGGTGTCACAATCAGATCGTTTTAAAATACAAATTCGTTTCCCAGTATCAGGATCCGAATTTGAGGTGTTAAATACTGGTATGGGTTCGTCTATTGGGGTTCCGGAACGCGGTTCTGGGAACAAAATGCTCCGGGTGACATATTGCTCCTGTGGATGTTTCCCTTACAATTTGTACATTGTGGAGAGGTCGTACCTTCCTTTCCACATTTGTAGCAAAAGAGTGCCTTCTGTTCCACTGGACAGTCCATATAACCATGACCTATGGCTTTACAATTCCAGCATTTAAATGATCTGGGATCGCGTTTAAATTGAAAAGCTTCAATAGATTCTTGGCCTACGGTATTTTGGTCATCTGCGTAGTCTAATTCATGTACTATTCTACGAAAAGGTGGAGGTGCAGGAACTTTTCCTCGCGGAAACTCTTGGGTGGTAAGATACTTTTCTATCTTCCGACAAATATACATAAGTTCCGGAAGACTAGTGGTTTTGTAAGTAAGTAGTAACTCACCCATACGTCGACGAACATTTTGCTTTATTATCCCAACTACTTCATGTGGTGGCTTAGGATCTCGCAGTCTGGTATTCATCTGTTGAACCGCCATATAGAAATCATCGAATGATTCCGTCTGACCTTGATGTCGATCATACATCTTCCTAGACAGTTCTGCATCCGTTTCCATGGTTCCAAATTGTTCAACCAACGCTATGCGAAGGGTTGCCCAATTAATAAATGGATTTGCTTTCAGGAAAACCCAAAACCAATTTTCCACTGGACCAGTAACGAACTGGTGAAAGTTCATTACAACTTCTTCCCAACTAGCTCCATAGCAATTTCTAAGTCGCTCCAGTCGGAATATGAAGTCTTCGACCGTCATGTTGTGGTTATCGAACTTTAAACCCCACTTGTGAAAAGTGTGACCTCTTAAATTCAATTGCGACGAAGAAGGTGCATCAGGAGGAGGAACGTCGCGAGAAGATGGAGCGGAAGCATTATGAAGATGCATGTTGTCCAGCTGTGCGATAAAATCATCAGCTCGAGAAGTATCAAATACATTCTCAGGCTGAGGATTCTGTGGAATAGCTGTCGGAAGTGGATCTGCTGTAGGAAGTGGCGGTGGACGTCTTCGAACTTCGTATTCACTGCGATTGGTAGGAGTTGGGGCAGAGAGAGTGTCGCGAATAATATTCCCGATTTCCTGCCTTAGCTCATCTCTATTCTTCTCCAATTCTTTTCGCATCAGACGAATATCTTCAGTTCTACTAATTCCAAGAGACGCAGTCACCACTTCTTGAATGTACTGAGCCAGATCTTCCTCAGAATCGTGTGCATCTTGATGAGATGTTCTCGAACTATCTAGGGGTACTGGAGGTGGAATGGGGTGCACAGAACTTGCAGTACGGTTAGCATCTTGAGTTGATGAATTCAGACTTTGCCTAGGTTCTACAGGCTGTTCAGAAGCAGAAGCTGCATTCATTCTGGGATTTTGCATAGATGATGAATCCATGCTAGTTCTAGGCACATCCGATGTTGAAGGACGACCTGAACTAGAAGCGAAATTGGGGAAGTTTGATATGTCTAATGCAACTCTCTTTTTTTCGCAGATGGTGATTACTCTTTACTTTCGATACCGAACGATTAAAAGACATTGTATAATGTATAAAAGTAGAAACTCAAAAAAAAGGAGATATTGAATAACTGTACATATAAAAAAAATAATATAAAGGAGAAGAAAAACGAAAATCTTTCTAAATTGCAAAACGAAAATCCAGTTTTAGAATTTTAATATATTTCAATTTTAAAAAAAAATGAAATTCAAAGTCTCAAATTATTCTCAAAATTTAATAGAATGTTTTCAAAACTAATATCATAAAATAAGGTGGATGTGACACCTTGACTCTGATACTCATAGGGGATCGATGACGATGATTGAAAAAAAAAGAAAACAATATGAAAACCCACAATCTGCTTTTCGAAGCCAACAAATCTAGCGAAGCCAACTTAACTAAAGTATTGTTCTTGATACCATCTAAAACTAAAAATGGAAATGGAAACTTGCATCGGAGATAACAGACTAAGGCTTAAATCTGTTATCGGCCAAGTTATATACCATTCCACTACCATAGAATAACTACTCAAATAGTTTAGAAATAAAAAAAAAAGTTTAAATGAAAGGATAAAAGATACAAAAAAAAATGGCTAAATTATAAAAAGTATACATTTTACAAATGTATGCATATAAAAAAAAATTTTTGTTTTTTATATAAAACATTTTAAATTTAAACTAATGATAACTTAATTATATTGGAACGAGCAAGAGGTGTAAGAACGACCCAGACTAAATGAGCATAAAAGTCAACCCAGATACTGGCTATCTAATTCTTACGCCACTCCCTAAAACATTCCTACGATACTTATTCTAACCTAATGCGATTCTTAAATATAAATAAGATGCACATGCAGGTTATGTAAGAACGACCCAGACTAAATGAGGATAAAAGTCAACCCAGATACTGGCTGTCTAATTCAAACATAGCCTGATGACATAATCTAAGCACAAAAAAAAGGGATGAACGCGCAGTATCTTTTAGAGATACTTAACTCTTATATACTGGATATTAACATCCACAAAATTTAAGCAAAAACAAATTATCTATAATATAAGAAACAAAATTAAACCTAAGGTATCAAGATCCTACTTCAGCGATAGATAAGTTCAATACAAGTTTTCAACTCTGCCAAGATTTTCAAAACATTAACTTCGAAAAAAAAAAATATTTTTATTCTTAAAGCATACAAAAATTGAAGAAACGAATCGGGCCCCACGTTGGGCGCCACCTGTAACGAAATTCCGGTTCGACGGTGTTGTTCGAAACTAGGAAGATTTCGAAAAAAACGAGTTCTCGATACATGGTTTAGGTATTGGATGAAAACCCAATACATAGAAGTATTCTTATCGAGATGGATCGAACTCATCCTCGAAACTTCCATCATTTTGTACCTTCCACTTACACGGCCACCTTTATGACCTAGTGCTTACAGGCACACTAGGCCAGTCCAGGCAGCAAAAGTGGAAGGGTGTCCAGGCCATGACCGCTTGGCATGCTAGCATTAGCACGTTCTAGCTCGTCGGTGGGGGGTTCTTGCTGTCCATAGCACTGGACGGCTCGATACGCATTTACATGCCAGAGAATTTAAAAAAAAGGCGAGGCCTGAAAAGTTCTTCGTATGCCGCAGATAAGATGTTATAGTGGGGGAGAGCTTAAGATGTAAATGCTCTCACTGAGGTATACCCACCCCTGTTGCCACACAATATTCCCTATGGGAACAGTTGCGACACCTTGGCTACCAATTCCTCAAATATTATTGGAAGCCCCTAACTTGTAGATTACAAGTGACTTCTAAAACTCAAAAGAATTTTATATTAAACCAAAAATAAACGTCATCAAATCGTCGCCCTCACTGTATCCTTCAATCATCAAAGGAAGTGACGTCACTGTCAGCTTCCTCCACGTCATCGATGTCAACCCATGATGAGATCTCGAGGTTGTCACATCCACCTAGGAAAAATAACCTAACACTTCATGATGTGGCCTGAAAAGTCTTCAAAAAAACAGTCTTCCCAAATTCATAACAAATTAGTGGATCGAAGAAAAACGCCTTGAGAGAAACCATAAAAAAAATAACAGGTCGAAATTTTCTTTTAAAAATCACCCTCTCAACCAACAAGTTTATTGTACCCAAAAATTTTTTTTTTTTTTTTTTAAAAAATATGAAAAAAATTATTATATAAAAAAAATTATATATAAAAAAAAAGGTTTTGCACCCCTGAACAAATATATTTAAAGAAAGGTCTCAACACTGTAAGTTACTCTACTCTTAGTAAAACTCCTAAGGTTATGCAATCAAAAAAAAATTATCTAACAATTTAAAATGTCGCGTCAAACTGTTTTACCAGAACAAAAAAATCAAAGAATATTTTCAGGTGTTTAAAAATTTTAAAAGTTTGACATATGGCAGAGTGAATAAAACAAAATTGTGTTATCAATTAAAGATTGATACACTCACACTATTGTAAGTTACTATTTTAATTAAATGGAAAGCAAAATAAGCAAATAGATGACTGACACCAAAAATATAAAAAAAAATTACTATTACTTTTTCAAAAAAAATGATTAAGGGAAGTTCGTCAAATATAATGAATCAAATCACTTACCAGATTAATTGTAGCTGGCAAAATAATTGCTGTATGAAATGTCGTCCTGATGAAGTGCACTCCGTCGGGGATTTTAATTAGCCAACCAATTGGGTTGAGTTTATGTTTAAAAGTTTTTGATTTTACCTGTTGATAAATTTGATTTATGGAAATTTGAACGAACTTTTACAAATAATAAAACTATAAAAATGACTTTAAAAAAAATGAAAAAAAAAATTTTACTTAGCTTTGAATTAACTTATTTGGTGCGGGTTTAATTAATGTTGGTTGTTGGCGGGGAAGGTGTTGATATGTCGATGGATTGGATGGTTGGTCGCTGGTGTTCGCTGGTGATCGCTGGTGGTTTAATCGAAGTGTCTATACTTGCGATGGCGATGCAGGTGCGTGGAATTGTCGTAGAAGCACTTCTTCACGCTGGTACAGGGTGTAGGGTGGGGTGTGCTTTTCCTTTTGATGAGTGGGGTATCGAGAGCGTGGTGTTTGGAATGCTCGGATGGTGATATTTCGCTGGATATTGATATTTGTGCTGCTCTTGTGCGTATGATCGTTGTTGGGGGGGTTGGCTTAATTGGTAGCTCATGCAGTAGGGATTTTTTTTTCTTTTTCGTTTGGTTTTTTGTGTTTTTTTTTTTTTTTCGATTGTTAGTCGGTGATGAGATCGAAGCACGATTTTTTTTTTGTCGGCTTTGGGAGGCACTCGGTGGACGTTTTGGTGCACTTATTTTCACTTATGGTGGTATGCGGGGACGTATTACCTGGTGGTTGCGGTTCGTCTTTGCTGCTGCATGCGGTTCTTGCTGGCGAAGGCGTTATCACTGGTCTCGTGGGCGAGGCAGTCTCGCGATGGGCAGTTGCATGTGGTTATATTTTAGATACGTTTCGTCGTTATCACGTGCCCTTTGATATTCTGGGTCTTTTAGTTTTTTTTTTTTTTTCTTCTATCGGGCGTTTAACTTATGGGTCACTTGCTTTCACTCTGTTTTTTTTTTGTTTTGTTTTTTGTTTCAACGCTTAAAATATTTGTTAGATTGTAGGGGGTTCTGTTTGTATTTTTGCACTTAAGATGCAATTCACTTTTTTAACTCGATAATGTTTGACTAAACCGAAATAAAAAAAAATTCACGAACTGTCGCTGTTAAGCCGGGTGTACGCACCATAAGTCACAATCGAAAAAGAGGCCGGTTTAGTTGTCGTGAGGTCCTTTTATCATCACCTGGCGTCACGCACACCAAGGCATTTAATTCCATGATGGTCGCCCAAACACTTCCGCGTTACCTCTTAAAAATCGTAATTTTATTTGAAAAATTAATATTTGGGTCTTAAAATTCAAATTCGAATTTTTCAAAAATGGGTGTGACCAAAACATAATTTTTCAAATAAAACTAATCGATTTCGGACTCCAGGAAATCGGCCATGCTTGGACGACATCATCCACTGCGCATGTATGCGTTGAACACGTGTCAAAAAACGTCCATACCTCAGGTTAAAAATAATTTAGTCATAACCATCCAAGCAACGAAGATTCCCAGCACTTGGTAGCCTGGTGGTTAAAGCCACGGCGATCCAACCGACTTTATGCCTGGGTTCGAACCTTGCGAAATTCCTTTTTTTATTTTATTTATTTTGTTGTTATTTTCATTGCTTTTTATTTGTTATATATTTTTTTTTATTACCCATATCAGATGATATAACGTATCTGAATGCACTCATTTTTGTATTGCTATCGGTAGATTTGAAATTTGAATTTATCAATGCATTCGTTTGCGGTGATATTTGAGAAGTTCACCTCCAGTTCATCCTATGCACCCACCATCTTCGGATCGAAAAGCTTTAATTTTTCGGAGTTTACGTTGCACTCAGCTTCCAACCATGTACCATCCTTGACAACAACCACTCCGAAGTTAGTTTAACTTTTAAACATTTTCTTAGTTTTTTTTTTATTTTCAAGACTGTACTCTTCGAAAAGAAATCAACATAACACGTATACGACTGACAAAAATAAGCGTTTCCTACAGTATTGACTTTTCGAAAGTCTATGCATAGTCTAATTTTACCAGGTTTACGAACCAAAACAATTGGTGAACTCCATGGACTGTTGCTTTCGATGATAACACCTAGAGAAAGCATTCTGTCGAGCTCAGCGTATGCTTCCGCTTGACGTGGTGGAGACAGTGGAAAGTGCTTCGATTTCATCGGCACGGTTTTTCCTAGTCCCAACTTAGAAAATGATGGAAAAAGATTCACAACAGTGTTCAGCTCATATTCTTGCATAGCCGATAGATTATGTTTACAACCATCAGCTGAAGCATTTTCAAGAGCTGAAATCTCGGGTAAAATTTGGGGAACGATATTGCAACTCTTCCAGAAGTTGATTCCTAGGTAAGCATTTTGTTGCAAGCTCGGAACGACATAAAAATCAATCTCTTTTAGAGAGTTGTTAAATTCCACTGGAATTTTACAAAAGCCATGAGCGCCATCAGCAGTTCTGATACAAGAAGTCAACGGTTTAACAGGAATAGAATTTCGTTTTATAAAATCAAAGGCATCCCTTCCTAATACACTTACTGATGCACCTGAGTCCAACAGAGCGTACACCGTTTCATTACCAATCTTTATATGAAGGAATGGTCTGATATCAGTTAAATTGTCTATTAGTGTTGACTCTAAAACTTTTCTAAAAGATTTTCGCTTCTTGTATCGAATTCTGCATTTGTTTATCTTTTCGGAGACAATGCTATTAATTGAAGTGCCGAAAATTCTACTTTTAGCTTTCTGATAATGTACGATTCTGTCGTGAAAAGACAATGCTATATTTTTTTCCGTTTGAACACTTGCATCTCTTTTGCGGGTTTCAGATTTTAAAATAACAACTGGAGAATCTTGAGTTAGATGGTAAATCTGGGTAGGAATTGATGTTGTATCTTCAGGTCGTCTATGATTTCCTAAAGATACGTTTTTATTAATTATTGGCTCGGGGGTAGGTTCATTGAACGAGAGTCCCCGGCGGCCATCTCGCTCACATTCCTGTTTACCGAATGCTTCTTACATTTCAACGTTGAAACGTTCTTCTCACCGCATCGGTAACAGAACAAGTTCCGTATTTCTGCTTCACAATCATAATAACTGTGACCCATTTGATCACAATTCCAACACCGAAATTTTGAAGTGTCTATTGTTTTTCTGGGCCGTTCAAATCGGTTGACGCTAGAATAAGCCGCAAGTTCTGGACCCTCCTCACCTCCGTCTTCATGGAAAACAACCGATTGCTGAATTTCATTGATTCCTCGTCGGTAACTTGGATTTCGTTGAGATCCTTGGTGCTGAACAAATTGTTTGGCTCTTCGAGCAACGTCTCTCAACTGTTCCAAGTTGTTGACTGAGTATGGAAATAAAAGTGAGCCTAACGAATCCTTACAATTTTTCTTCAGCAAATCGATCATCTTCACATCGTTTAATGGCTGATAAAATCTAGCATTCATGCGCAACATGTCCGTGAAAAAATCATTGAACGGTTCTTTTGGTCCTTGACAACGAGAAAGCATTCGAAGAAGTTTTTCATGGTCATTTTCCACTTTGCTGAACTCTTTGACAATTGCATATTTCAAACGATCATAGGTTGCCAACGGGTTTTGCCTAAGGAAGAACCAGAACCATGATTCGGCTTTGCCTTTAAGGAGCACATGAAAGTTTACGAGCACATGTTCCCAACTGCATTGAGATCTACCCTTCAATGTTTCAACCTTGAAGAGAAAATCGTGAATGTTTTCGGATCCATCAAACGAAATCTGCCACTTCTCGATTTTGCAATTTGAATTTGCAGAAGAAGGAATAGATGGTAAGCTTTGCTGACCCGGCTGGTTATCTGGCAACACTCGATTCATTGACGAAAATGAAGCATTGTTCAAAAATCTATCAAACTCCGAACGAATGTTGGAATTTTCTTGTAGTTGTACACGCGGTTCCGATTGAGTTGAATTTGGTCTATTTGGATTAAAATGGTCTAATCTCTGAACGAGAGAATCTTTTAGAGATTTTATCTCATGAAGAAAAGCTCGGTTATTAGCTTCAAGCATACGTTGAAATGCGGAAGTAAGCACTTCAATATCTCTGTTACCAACGTTCCCTACCGCAGCAGCAGGAGGTACAAACACATTTTCAGGTGGACTGCTATTATGATCAATACCAACTGATTCAACTGGTAATATCGGCTCAATTGGTTGTGGTAAAACTGGTAAATTTTGATCAGTGGACAAATCAGGGTATAAATGATTACTATCTTGGATTGGTGTTCGATTTATAATCGGTCTCGAAACCATTGGACTTGCTGGTGGGGATTGAGTCCTATAGTTGAGAGAATATCTGTTTGAATTGGAGGAATAATTGCCTCTAGTGGTTATAGCTTTTCCTCTAGATCATGTGTTTGGGGCTTTATACATATTGAAATATTTAATATTATGTAGGATTTGTTTGTTTTGTAAATATTCTTTAAGAAACAATATTTCTTAAAAGTAATAATTTTTGAAAATTGAAAGCCTAACTCAGTAGAATGTGAAAATATTTCATAAATAATTTGGGGTTTGTGTGGTCGGTCTTTAATTTGTCTTTTAGATTTATTGATTGCGAATAATGATGGATGTATATAAAACAGACAGACTATGCAAAAATGAATCTAAACGCGATAAATGAATTTGTTGGCTAAAGTAAGTAAGTAAGAGTAGCATCATAGCCAGCATAATCGGATGCAAACTATGGACTATACCCCAAAAGATATATAAAGAACAATTAAAATAATCATATGCGACAACTTATCCTCTTCAAGAATAATGTTGGACCAATATGAAAATGAAAATCAATTTAACTCAATCAGGTTTTCAACAATCGCAACGCGGATTGCAATTGCAACCATACAACAACCGGGACTTACTGTTGAAACATTTGATCAAACTAAATTGAAGAGGCAAAGAATAGCACTAACAAGTAATCGATTTTAATTTGAATGCACATTAGGTGAAATTATTTATTAAAGTACTATCAAGGCCTTACACGATGGGCGCCATTTTCTTTTGTTACTCTTTCAAACCTCTGAGCACTACCTGGACGGACTAGTATACTTGGCACGCTTCAATATCCCTGAACTAGGTAAAGTCGGATAGGGTGGGTTGTTAGTCCCTAGGTAGCCAGACGCAACAAAAGACAATTTGTCAAATGCCAAGATTTATATAAAAACAATCGGACGGACCTTACTACTTTAGCCCTCATATAATCGCGTGGCAACTGGTGTAGGTTGCCTTGAGTACTTCACGTTCCCTCCCTACTCACGAACTAACGCGAACGCCGTGACAGCTTCCGTACTCCTTAATCTTCAATAAAGCTGTCCCTATATTGTAATCATCGCAAGCTAACTACTTCATTGAATCAATGAAAGAATAAATCGATAAACGAATACGACCACACATAACCCCATAGGAAGAACTCTCAAAACATATTTAAAGTTTTAAACTCCATTTAATTTATTGCCTAAATGTAAAAAGGAAATAGTGTATTCATCTTAAATATTTGCGCAGGTCGGTAAATAACAAATAGTTCATATTATTTTAAGAAACAAGCTAAATTTGTTTATAAAATAAGAACTAATAAAATAAGAACAATATTATAATTTTGTTTGCTTTTTAATCTAGATTGTTTTATAATAAAAACATATGAGAGGCTACAACCCGCTGTGCGGATCGTTGAATATCCTATCCCATCCCATCCTTTAAATTAATATCCTCAAAATATAGGCCTTATGGCGATGAAATACAGAAAATGACATTGTCACAATATATTGCACAGACAGTTTATCAAAATCTTTTGTGGTTCGACAAAAACCAACGTATTTCTATTGGTAATGCCTTGGGATGGGGTATACAAATGGTTTTTGTAAGAAAACGCCCCCAAAATGTGGGCGCAGGTGAAAATGATCTATGGACAAAATGTTTATATTACCATTGCGAAAGTATTTGCATCAAATTTTTTTTCGAAAGTTTTAAAATTTGGACAAAAAGCGTTTTTTACTAAAAACGCCCCCAAAAAGTGGGCGTGGCAAAAAACTTTGTATGAACGAAATATAGATATTAGGATTGTCTAAATATGCTGCTCAGACACTTTTTTGAAATTCCTTACGGTTTGGCCAAAAAATAAGTTTTCCTAAAAAGGGGCGTGGCAGTGGGCGGATTTCAAAAATTTTTACACTTGTTCTGGTGGCACGGACGAGGATCCTATATACCAAATTTCATTATCCTAGCTCAAAATTTAAGGCCCAAAAACCGCTGACGAACAGACAGACGGACGGACGGACGGACGGACAGACAGACATGGCTAATTCGACTCAGCTAGCGATTCTGAGTCGATCCATATATTTTGAGGTATATGTAGCTAAATTATTTCTCTATGTTACAAACTAAGTATCAAAACTAATATACCCCTATGGGATAGGGTATAATAAGAAAATAGAGCTAGTTTGGCAAAAAAAAACCGAGATAAAAAAAGAAGTTTAATTTTGTTTTGATCACTCACCACTTATCACATATAGATTTTAAGTTTTATCGGTACGTATTCCATCTGCTTTCACCAAACTACCACTAGTTAATTTTGCAAAAAAAATTAATGGTACTGTATTATGTGACAGAAGGTCCAAATTCATTTACCATATGAACAAATTGATTTTTTTATCTTGTATTGTATTTTAACTTTTTAGGCAAATTCTTTTTTTTTTTTTGATTCCAAATATCGACACAGAGACACAAAACAACCACAGACAAACACACAAATCCACTGCTTGCGAAACCACGTAGAAAGCCCGTCGTCAATCCGATAACACTCGCATGCACCGCCACCGATAGATCCGAAATTAACACTAGCCACACTATTCAAACTCCTGCTCTAGCAACCTTGAAAAATATCAGTTTCAAGCGAGATTTGCTATATCACAGGGCTTTAGCGGGACTCCTTTTGTTTTGCTTATATGTACTTTTTTTTTGTTTTACCGTGGAAAAAAAAAAACTACTCCCGGGTGGCTTGTGTGAGGGCTCTAGGTGCTGTGCTAATTTTTAAAAGAGATTTTCGGAGGCTGGTCAACGTTTTCTTGTTGTTTTTCTTCTCCATTGAAACGCAATGAGGTGACGGAGGGTTTCTCAACGCACACTTAAAAGCGGCTGGGTAGACTCGTCGGTAAATTTCCCTATTGGAGGGCCCGACGGGATAATTCTCCCAAATGATAAGCAATGATAACAAATAGTTTAGAAATAAAAAAAAAAGTTTAAATGAAAGGATAAAAGATACAAAAAAAAATGGCTAAATTATAAAAAGTATACATTTTACAAATGTATGCATATAAAAAAAAATTTTTGTTTTTTATATAAAACATTTTAAATTTAAACTAATGATAACTTAATTATATTGGAACGAGCAAGAGGTGTAAGAACGACCCAGACTAAATGAGCATAAAAGTCAACCCAGATACTGGCTATCTAATTCTTACGCCACTCCCTAAAACATTCCTACGATACTTATTCTAACCTAATGCGATTCTTAAATATAAATAAGATGCACATGCAGGTTATGTAAGAACGACCCAGACTAAATGAGGATAAAAGTCAACCCAGATACTGGCTGTCTAATTCAAACATAGCCTGATGACATAATCTAAGCACAAAAAAAAGGGATGAACGCGCAGTATCTTTTAGAGATACTTAACTCTTATATACTGGATATTAACATCCACAAAATTTAAGCAAAAACAAATTATCTATAATATAAGAAACAAAATTAAACCTAAGGTATCAAGATCCTACTTCAGCGATAGATAAGTTCAATACAAGTTTTCAACTCTGCCAAGATTTTCAAAACATTAACTTCGAAAAAAAAAAATATTTTTATTCTTAAAGCATACAAAAATTGAAGAAACGAATCGGGCCCCACGTTGGGCGCCACCTGTAACGAAATTCCGGTTCGACGGTGTTGTTCAAAACTAGGAAGATTTCGAAAAAAACGAGTTCTCGATACATGGTTTAGGTATTGGATGAAAACCCAATACATAGAAGTATTCTTATCGAGATGGATCGAACTCATCCTCGAAACTTCCATCATTTTGTACCTTCCACTTACACGGCCACCTTTATGACCTAGTGCTTACAGGCACACTAGGCCAGTCCAGGCAGCAAAAGTGGAAGGGTGTCCAGGCCATGACCGCTTGGCATGCTAGCATTAGCACGTTCTAGCTCGTCGGTGGGGGGTTCTTGCTGTCCATAGCACTGGACGGCTCGATACGCATTTACATGCCAGAGAATTTAAAAAAAAGGCGAGGCCTGAAAAGTTCTTCGTATGCCGCAGATAAGATGTTATAGTGGGGGAGAGCTTAAGATGTAAATGCTCTCACTGAGGTATACCCACCCCTGTTGCCACACAATATTCCCTATGGGAACAGTTGCGACACCTTGGCTACCAATTCCTCAAATATTATTGGAAGCCCCTAACTTGTAGATTACAAGTGACTTCTAAAACTCAAAAGAATTTTATATTAAACCAAAAATAAACGTCATCAAATCGTCGCCATCACTGTATCCTTCAATCATCAAAGGAAGTGACGTCACTGTCAGCTTCCTCCACGTCATCGATGTCAACCCATGATGAGATCTCGAGGTTGTCACATCCACCTAGGAAAAATAACCTAACACTTCATGATGTGGCCTGAAAAGTCTTCAAAAAAACAGTCTTCCCAAATTCAAAACAAATTAGTGGATCGAAGAAAAACGCCTTGAGAGAAACCATAAAAAAAATAACAGGTCGAAATTTTCTTTTAAAAATCACCCTCTCAACCAACAAGTTTATTGTACCCAAAAAGTTTTTTTTTTTTTTTTTTTAAAAATATGAAAAAAATTATTATATAAAAAAAAATTATATATAAAAACATATGAGAAGGCTACAATCCGCTGTGCGGATCGTTGAATACCCTATCCCATCCTATCCATAAAACTAAAATCCCCAAAAAAGGGGGCATGGCTAAAAACACGATGTGGATAAAATAGAAAAAATGATATAGTGACAACAAGTTCTTCAGACTGCTTACAAAACAATTTTGCGGTTCTACAAAAGACTAGGTTTTCTCCTGCATATGTTATGGGGTAGTGTATAAAAATGGTTTTAATATAAAAACGCCCCCAAAAAGTGGGCGTGGGTTAAAATGGTATAAAGACGAAATGTTCATATTAATAATGTTAATGATTCTGCATCAAAATTTTTTTCGAAAAATTTAAAATTTGACCGAAAACAGTTTTTAATTGAAAACGCCCCCAAAAAGTGGGCGTGGCAAAAAACTTTATATGGACGAAATATAGATATTAATATTGTCTAAATATGTTGTTCAGAAACTTTTTTAAAATTTCTTACGGTTTGGTCAAAAACAGAGTTTTTCTTAAAAGGGGGCGTGGCAGTGGGCGGATTTCAAAAATTTTTACACTTGTTTATCGAAAAATTGTGTTCAGCGATGAGGCTCATTTTTGGTTGAATGGGTACGTAAATAAGCAAAATTGCCGCATTTGGAGTGAAGATCAGCCAGAAGCACTGCAACAGCTACCAATGCATCCCGAAAAAGCCACTGTTTGGTGCGGTTTATGGGCCGGCGGCATTATTGGGCCATATTTCTTCAAAGATGATGCGAATCGCAGCGTTACTGTCAATGGTGAACGCTACCGAGCGATGATAACAAACTTTTTTTTGCCCGAAATGGAAGTTCTTGACTTGCATGATATGTGGTTTCAACAAGACGGTACCACATGCCACACAGCACGCGAAACAATGGCGCAATTGCGAGGCGAGTTTGGTGAACAGTTAATTTCACGTTTCGGGCCGGTCAATTGGCCGCCTAGATCGTGCGATTTGACACCATTAGATTATTTTTTGTGGGGGTATGTCAAGGCTAATGTCTATAGGGACAAGCCCGCTTCGATTGACGCACTGGAAGCCAACATCCATGCATTCATTCGTGAGATACCGGCCGATATGTGTGAAAGAGTATGCCAAAATTGGACTCAGCAGATGGGCTACCTGAGACGCAGCCGCGGTCAACATTTGCATGAAATTATCTTTAAACATTAAATTGCAAGGTTCAAACTATCGATTCAAATAAATATTTCATTCATTTTTTCGAATCTTTTGTGTTTTTTTTTAAAAAAGTTCTAAGCCTCTTAAAAAATCACCCGTTACATATAATGAGAGTAAACACAACCAAAAAAGGATGTATTGTTGAATCGATTCAAACTTACTTAAAAAACATATGAGAAGGCTACAATCCGCTGTGCGGATCGTTGAATACCCTATCCCATCCTATCCATAAAACTAAAATCCCCAAAAAAGGGGGCATGGATAAAAACACGATGTGGATAAAATAGAAAAAATGATATAGTGACAACAAGTTCTTCGGACTGCTTACAAAACAATTTTGCGGTTCTACAAAAGACAAGGTATTCTCCTGCATATGTTATGGGGTAGTGTATAAAAATGGTTTTTATATAAAAACGCCCCCAAAAAGTGGGGGTGGGTTAAAATGGTCTATGGACGAAATGTTCATATTTATATTACTAATGATTCTGCATCAAAAGTTTTTCGAAAATTTTAAAATTTGACCGAAAAAGGTTTTTAATTAAAAACGCCCCCAAAAAGTGGGCGTGGCAAAAAACTTTGTATGAACGAAATACAGATATTCAGATTGTCTAAATATGTTGTTCAGAAAGTTTTTCAAAATTCCTTATGGTTTGGCCAAAAAATACGTTTTTCTAAAAAAGGGGGCGTGGCAGTGGGCGGATTTCAAAAATTTTTACACTTGTTCTGCTGGGAGCAACAAGGAGTACGTGTACCAAATTTCATCTTTCTAGCTCAAAATTTAAGGCCCAAAAACTGGTGACGTACGGACGGACGGACGGACGGACGGACGGACGGACAGACATGGCTAAATCGACTCAGCTTTCGATTCTGAGTCGATCCATATACTTTGAGGTATATGTAGCTAAATTATTTCTCTATGTTACAAACTATGTATCAAAACTCATATACCCCCCTATGGGATAGGGTATAAAAACATATGAGAAGGCTACAATCCGCTGTGCGGATCGTTGAATACCCTATCCCATCCTATCCATAAAACTAAAATCCCAAAAAAAAAAGTGGGCATGGCTAAAAATACGATGTGGATAAAATAGAAAAAATGATATAGTGACAACTAAATCTTCAGACTGCTTACAAAACACTCTTACGGTTCTACAAAAGACTAGGTTTTCTCCTTCATATGTTATGGGGTAGTGTATAAAAATGGTTTTTATATAAAAACGCCCCCAAAAAGTGGGCGTGGGTTAAAATGGTATAAAGACGAAATGTTCATATTAATAGTGTTAATGATTCTGCATCAAAATTTTTTTCGAAAAATTTAAAATTTGACCGAAAACAGTTTTTTATTGAAAACGCCCCCAAAAAGTGGGCGTGGCAAAAAACATTATATGAACAAAATATAGATATTACCATTCTCTAAATATGCTGTTCAGACACTTTTTTAAAATTCTTTACGGTTTTGCCAAAAATTACGTTTTTCTAAAAAGGGGGCGTGGCAGTGGGCGGATTTCAAAATTTTTTACACTTGTTCTGGTGACTCGGACAAGGATCCTATATACCAAATTTCATTATCCTAGCTCAAAATTTAAGGCCCAAAAATCGGTGACGAACAGACAGACGGACGGACGGACGGACGGACGGACAGACAGACATGGCTAATTCGACTCAGCTACCGATTCTGAGTCGATCCATATACTTTGAGGTATATGTAGCAAAATTATTTCTCTATGTTACAAACTATGTATCAAAACTAATATACCCCCCTATGGGATAGGGTATAAAAAGGTTTTGCACCCCTGAATAAATATATTTAAAGAAAGGTCTCAACACTGTAAGTTACTCTACTCTTAGTAAAACTCCTAAGGTTATGCAATCAAAAAAAAATTATCTAACAATTTAAAATGTCGCGTCAAACTGTTTTACCAGAACAAAAAAATCAAAGAATATTTTCAGGTGTTTAAAAATTTTAAAAGTTTGACATATGGCAGAGTGAATAAAACAAAATTGTGTTATCAATTAAAGATTGATACACTCACACTATTGTAAGTTACTATTTTAATTAAATGGAAAGCAAAATAAGCAAATAGATGACTGACACCAAAAATATAAAAAAAAATTACTATTACTTTTTTCAAAAAAAATGATTAAGGGAAGTTCGTCAAATATAATGAATCAAATCACTTACCAGATTAATTGTAGCTGGCAAAATAATTGCTGTATGAAATGTCGTCCTGATGAAGTGCACTCCGTCGGGGATTTTAATTAGCCAACCAATTGGGTTGAGTTTATGTTTAAAAGTTTTTGATTTTACCTGTTGATAAATTTGATTTATGGAAATTTGAACGAACTTTTACAAATAATAAAACTATAAAAATGACTTTAAAAAAAATGATAAAAAAAAATTTTACTTAGCTTTGAATTAACTTATTTGGTGCGGGTTTAATTAATGTTGGTTGTTGGCGGGGAAGGTGTTGATATGTCGATGGATTGGATGGTTGGTCGCTGGTGTTCGCTGGTGATCGCTGGTGGTTTAATCGAAGTGTCTATACTTGCGATGGCGATGCAGGTGCGTGGAATTGTCGTAGAAGCACTTCTTCACGCTGGTACAGGGTGTAGGGTGGGGTGTGCTTTTCCTTTTGATGAGTGGGGTATCGAGAGCGTGGTGTTTGGAATGCTCGGATGGTGATATTTCGCTGGATATTGATATTTGTGCTGCTCTTGTGCGTATGATCGTTGTTGGGGGGGTTGGCTTAATTGGTAGCTCATGCAGTAGGGATTTTTTTTTCTTTTTCGTTTGGTTTTTTGTGTTTTTTTTTTTTTTCGATTGTTAGTCGGTGATGAGATCGAAGCACGATTTTTTTTTTTGTCGGCTTTGGGAGGCACTCGGTGGACGTTTTGGTGCACTTATTTTCACTTATGGTGGTATGCGGGGACGTATTACCTGGTGGTTGCGGTTCGTCTTTGCTGCTGCATGCGGTTCTTGCTGGCGAAGGCGTTATCACTGGTCTCGTGGGCGAGGCAGTCTCGCGATGGGCAGTTGCATGTGGTTATATTTTAGATACGTTTCGTCGTTATCACGTGCCCTTTGATATTCTGGGTCTTTTAGTTTTTTTTTTTTTTTTCTTCTATCGGGCGTTTAACTTATGGGTCACTTGCTTTCACTCTGTTTTTTTTTGTTTTGTTTTTTGTTTCAACGCTTAAAATATTTGTTAGATTGTAGGGGGTTCTGTTTGTATTCACTTTTTTAACTCGATAATGTTTGACTAAACCGAAATAAAAAAAAATTCACGAACTGTCGCTGTTAAGCCGGGTGTACGCACCATAAGTCACAATCGAAAAAGAGGCCGGTTTAGTTGTCGTGAGGTCCTTTTATCATCACCTGGCGTCACGCACACCAAGGCATTTAATTCCATGATGGTCGCCCAAACACTTCCGCGTTACCTCTTAAAAATCGTAATTTTATTTGAAAAATTAATATTTGGGTCTTAAAATTCAAATTCGAATTTTTCAAAAATGGGTGTGACCAAAACATAATTTTTCAAATAAAACTAATCGATTTCGGACTCCAGGAAATCGGCCATGCTTGGACGACATCATCCACTGCGCATGTATGCGTTGAACACGTGTCAAAAAACGTCCATACCTCAGGTTAAAAATAATTTAGTCATAACCATCCAAGCAACGAAGATTCCCAGCACTTGGTAGCCTGGTGGTTAAAGCCACGTCGATCCAACCGACTTTATGCCTGGGTTCGAACCTTGCGAAATTCCTTTTTTTATTTTATTTATTTTGTTGTTATTTTTATTGCTTTTTATTTGTTATATATTTTTTTTATTACCCATATCAGATGATATAACGTATCTGAATGCACTCATTTTTGTATTGCTATCGGTAGATTTGAAATTTGAATTTATCAATGCATTCGTTTGCGGTGATATTTGAGAAGTTCACCTCCAGTTCATCCTATGCACCCACCATCTTCGGATCGAAAAGCTTTAATTTTTCGGAGTTTACGTTGCACTCAGCTTCCAACCATGTACCATCCTTGACAACAACCACTCCGAAGTTAGTTTAACTTTTAAACATTTTCTTAGTTTTTTTTTTATTTTCAAGACTGTACTCTTCGAAAAGAAATCAACATAACACGTATACGACTGACAAAAATAAGCGTTTCCTACAGTATTGACTTTTCGAAAGTCTATGCATAGTCTAATTTTACCAGGTTTACGAACCAAAACAATTGGTGAACTCCATGGACTGTTGCTTTCGATGATAACACCTAGAGAAAGCATTCTGTCGAGCTCAGCGTATGCTTCCGCTTGACGTGGTGGAGACAGTGGAAAGTGCTTCGATTTCATCGGCACGGTTTTTCCTAGTCCCAACTTAGAAAATGATGGAAAAAGATTCACAACAGTGTTCAGCTCATATTCTTGCATAGCCGATAGATTATGTTTACAACCATCAGCTGAAGCATTTTCAAGAGCTGAAATCTCGGGTAAAATTTGGGGAACGATATTGCAACTCTTCCAGAAGTTGATTCCTAGGTAAGCATTTTGTTGCAAGCTCGGAACGACATAAAAATCAATCTCTTTTAGAGAGTTGTTAAATTCCACTGGAATTTTACAAAAGCCATGAGCGCCATCAGCAGTTCTGATACAAGAAGTCAACGGTTTAACAGGAATAGAATTTCGTTTTATAAAATCAAAGGCATCCCTTCCTAATACACTTACTGATGCACCTGAGTCCAACAGAGCGTACACCGTTTCATTACCAATCTTTATATGAAGGAATGGTCTGATATCAGTTAAATTGTCTATTAGTGTTGACTCTAAAACTTTTCTAAAAGATTTTCGCTTCTTGTATCGAATTCTGCATTTGTTTATCTTTTCGGAGACAATGCTATTAATTGAAGTGCCGAAAATTCTACTTTTAGCTTTCTGATAATGTACGATTCTGTCGTGAAAAGACAATGCTATATTTTTTTCCGTTTGAGCACTTGCATCTCTTTTGCGGGTTTCAGATTTTAAAATAACAACTGGAGAATCTTGAGTTAGATGGTAAATCTGGGTAGGAATTGATGTTGTATCTTCAGGTCGTCTATGATTTCCTAAAGATACGTTTTTATTAATTATTGGCTCGGGGGTAGGTTCATTGAACGAGAGTCCCCGGCGGCCATCTCGCTCACATTCCTGTTTACCGAATGCTTCTTACATTTCAACGTTGAAACGTTCTTCTCACCGCATCGGTAACAGAACAAGTTCCGTATTTCTGCTTCACAATCATAATAACTGTGACCCATTTGATCACAATTCCAACACCGAAATTTTGAAGTGTCTATTGTTTTTCTGGGCCGTTCAAATCGGTTGACGCTAGAATAAGCCGCAAGTTCTGGACCCTCCTCACCTCCGTCTTCATGGAAAACAACCGATTGCTGAATTTCATTGATTCCTCGTCGGTAACTTGGATTTCGTTGAGATCCTTGGTGCTGAACAAATTGTTCGGCTCTTCGAGCAACGTCTCTCAACTGTTCCAAGTTGTTGACTGAGTATGGAAATAAAAGTGAGCCTAACGAATCCTTACAATTTTTCTTCAGCAAATCGATCATCTTCACATCGTTTAATGGCTGATAAAATCTAGCATTCATGCGCAACATGTCCGTGAAAAAATCATTGAACGGTTCTTTTGGTCCTTGACAACGAGAAAGCATTCGAAGAAGTTTTTCATGGTCATTTTCCACTTTGCTGAACTCTTTGACAATTGCATACTTCAAACGATCATAGGTTGCCAACGGGTTTTGCCTAAGGAAGAACCAGAACCATGATTCGGCTTTGCCTTTAAGGAGCACATGAAAGTTTACGAGCACATGTTCCCAACTGCATTGAGATCTACCCTTTGAAATCCTTCGGTTCAATTCACAAAATTTAATTGAATAAAACGTGATTAACAAAAATGCGATGCTGACTTTTTCAAAACCGGAAACAGAGAGAGAGATAGATACAGATTTTAAAAATGGTTAACAATAAAAATATAAAATGTGACACATGACACAATGCCTTAGCGTCACTTTATATGTCAGTGGCCTAAGGTTGTGTTTACATTCATAAATGTGTGTAATTGTACGACTACAGTTCGGCCATTCTGACAATCAAATTGACCTCAATTTAAGGGTCATAAGGACTTAAGTCTAAATATTCTATTTCCATGTCTACTGGTTCTATTTCCAATCCAATAAGTGTTTCCTCGGGACACTCATCAGAAGCTAAGTCCGCAGACCCTGACACCCATTTCTTAAGTTTATTTGCTTCAAGAATCCCATTATATGGAATTTGTGTGATTTGGCAACCCTCAACATCACGTATCACATATCTGTCATGTGGTAGTACTTTGTGTACCACATATGGTCCGCGAAATTTTTGATCTAATTTTTTATTGACACCAGGGGTTGTGCTTAAGTATCTAATGGCTACATAATCTCCTTTTTTATAAGTGTCAGCAGGTAAATTGTGCTTCAAAAACCGATTGTAATTATTTTCTTGCGATTGGACAATGTTTGTTGACGCGATTTTTCTTAATTTAAGTAAGTCTCGATCAATTACACCATCTCGCTCCATTAAATATTCCGCTAATTCATCAGCAATCGTACCTCGTTGTGCAACACCAAAAAGAAGAACAGATGGAAGTTCCTTTGTTGTTGTATGAACAGTGTTATTGAGGATAAATTCGGCTCTCGGAAGTACATAGGACCAATCTACATGACCCGGTTTTTCACATGATTTACTCATTAGAGGCGTAAGGACACGATTAACACGTTCAACTTGACCATTGGCCTGAGGAGAGGCAGTTGCATTCAAAATATGTAAAATATTTCGTTCTTCCAAAAATGAAGCAAATTCCCCAGATGAAAAGGAAGTTCCGCGGTCGCTTATTATACGACGTGGGCGACTATAATTGTGGAAGTAGTTTTCTAGATGTGTCCACGATTCTTTAGAGCTAGTTGTTGCAGTGGAATACAGTTTTGTGAACTTCGTAAAGGCATCAATTACAACTAGGACAAATCTCTTTTTAGATAGTACAGAAGGTAGGGGGCCTAAGTGGTCAACATGAATTGTATCAAAGGGCAGAGGTATTTTTGGAATATTGTACAAGTTACGCTTATTTGTTCGTGCCGGTGCCGAATAAATAATACACTTTAAACAATTTCGAATGAAATTATGGACTCTCGTTTTCATAAGGGGAAACCAATAATGTTTTTTTATCTCTGCACAGCACTTGTCCACTCCTAAGTGACCGATTTTCTCATGTGTGTGTCTAATAATATTATTTATCATCTCTTTTGGGATATATAATCTGCGGTTTCCAGAAGGAGATTTTTGATAGACCACCTCATCTATTAGTTCATAATCTTCACTATCATTTATTTCTAAATGTGCGCGCAAACGGCATATTTCTTCATCTCTACTTTGTGCCACCCGTAACTGGAATTCAATATCCAAGTCACTGACAGCACCCATGTTTTCTACTCGACTGAGTGCATCAACATGTGTCATGAATTTTCCCGGTTTATGTTGCACTGTGTAGTTATACTGTTCAAGGAAAAGAGCCCAACGGGCTATTTTAGAAGAATTGTTCTCATTAGCCAAAGTTCTTGTTAAAGCATCACAATCAGTTACTATTTTGAATGGTCTTTGGTCAAAATATGTTTGGAAACGACGTAAGGCATAAACGACAGCTAAGGTTTCTAATTCATAGCTATGTAACCGGGATTCAGAGTCGGAAGTTGCTTTTGAGAAATAAGCTACAGGGTGAAATTTTCCGTCATCTTGTTTTTGCATGAGGGCTGCACCAAAACCTCGTGAACTGGCATCACAGTGTAGTTCTGTATCTCTTTTCGGATCAAATATAGCTAATACTGGTGGCTCAATCAGTTTTTGTCGCAGTGTGCAAAACGCTTGTCGACACTCTTCAGTAAATACAAACGGTTGATCTTTTTGCAGTAATCGCGTCAAAGGGTAAGCTATTTTAGAAAATGAAGGCACAAATCGGCGGAAGAAAGAAAATAAACCATGACAGGACTTCAGCTGCTTATGATCTCTAGGAACGGGGTACTTCTGTATTGCCTCGATATGTTTACTACCCGGAAGTATTCCTTGTGCGTTTGCACGAAAACCTAAGTATTCCAATTCCATTTGTGCAAACCTACATTTGCTCAAATTTAACTCGAGACCAAAGGACCGCAGTCTTTTAATTGCTTCAGTGACAGTTTTTAAATGTGTTTCAAAATCAGTAGAAGCTATTAAAATGTCATCCATATAGACAACCAATAATTCAGCAGATATAAGATCACGCAAAATATTGTTAACAAAACGCTGGAAGACAGCAGGACCATTTTTCAGACCGAAGGGTATACGCAAGTATTCGTATTGACCATCAGGTGTAACAAATGACGTATACTTAATTGAATCAGGGTGCATTTTTATCTGATTAAAACCACTCTTAAGATCCATAATGGTGAAATAGCGTTTATTACCTAAATGCTCTAGACAGTCATCAGCTAGCGGAAGGGGATGATTATCACGTAGTGTTATTTTGTTCAGGGGTCGATAGTCAACACATTTTCTCATCTCACCAGATTTCTTGCGCACCGGCACAATCGCAGAGGCATAAGGTGAGTTACTAGGTCGAATTATATTTCTCGATAACAAGTCATTAATAATTTCTTTGACTTCCATGCGTTCCTGGTGCGAAAGGCGGCGGGGTCGGCGATAAATAGCTACTTGGCTTGTTAATTCAATTCTCATACAATAATCATCGGGAAATGGAGAGTTAAATTCAGTACTGTAATATGCCTCATAAATAGCAGAGCGAAACAATTGCAACTGATCGGACGACAGTGATTTATTTATATCAAAAGGTTCATCGGTTTCTGAAGTATCACAAATAGCACACAGACTCTCAAAATACTCATCAATTTTCTCGTTTGGTTCATGTGATAGTTGATTGTCTGAGGTTGCATCATCACTTTTAATTTTGTTTATCAGAGGTGTGTCGAATCTACGGTCAAAGCTAACTGAAGACCTAAGTATGCCAAATGTCTGAAGTGTGTTTAATAGATCTGAATTCATATTATCATTTTTATTTAAGTTCATAAGTTTATTAATAGAATAACATCTTTTGGTACTAACTAATTTGATACCGGCTTTCTTAAAGAAATCACGACCAATGATCAAAGGCACAAATAACAAATCATCAGGTATTACAAAAAAATCATGTTTCGTAAGTTTGTTTTTTAATTTAATATACGTTGGAATTTTTCCATAAGACATCAGTTGTATATTCCCCAGTTTATAACCCGTTTTCTGTAGTGGTTGTTCTTCAAAATTGGTCACTACACTACGCTGTACAAAACATTTAGGACTACCGGAATCAAAAAGAGAAAAGACACTGTTGAATTTGGCACACTTTAAGTCAGTATATCCGAAGGCAACACTTACCAATTGTAATTCATCAATTTCTTCAATGATCTCGTCTTCATCGGTTGACACTCGGCCTACAGTACGGTTGGTTGCAGCAGCGGTCATGACAGCAGGGCGATTCGGGCAGTTTCGATATACATGTGATAACGAACCACATTTAAAGCAGCTATTCTCTGCCCGTTTTGGTTCTCGGCAAGCACTGTGATAATGTCCGAAGCGTGAACAATTATAGCAGCGGATTGACATGTCGACAGAAGATGAGGCAGCAGATGTGGCAGCAGATGTGGCAGCAGATACAGCAGGATACAGTTGTTTGGCTACCGTAGTAGCGTTAGTATTATTGCGACTGATTGGCATAAGTGTTGTTGGTCGGCGGTTTGCAGCAGACAAGGTACGCTGGCGTACGCGTTCATAACGAACAATGAGTGTTTTTAGTTCGCTTAATGTCGTCGCCCCCCATAGTATTGCACCATTATTTGTTGAATCGCCGATGTTGTTGATGATAATATCAATCAATTCATCTTCCGGAATGGTTGCTCGCGATGCAATCTCTTGCATCTCCAGTACATATCGGTGTGTTGTCTCGTTTGTCCTAAGGCGTCGGGACCGAAGTTGAACATAAATTTCGTCAGTGGAATATTTCCGACCAAATTCCACTATTAATGCTCCACGCAAAATGTCGTAGGTGTGTGAAGTGGTAGTTCGTAAGAAAACCTGAGCAGTACCACGGAGTAGACGTCGCACACTGACAAAACGAGCACGATCGTCAAAGTTCAGGATGGTGAATGCATCCTCCAGATCTTCAAGAAATTTGTGTATTCCATAATTATCATCGCCACTGAACGTAGTTACCATCGACTCAATCACATTGATGTTTATTGGGGCGACCGATGCGGCAGGAGTGGTGGAAGCAACAGGGACAGCAGGTAAATTAATAGTTTGTCGAAGCATAGCAACCTCTTGCTGCAGCAACAACAACTCTCGCTCACGTCGCAACTGCGACATTTGCACATCAATATCATCGGCTGTTGCACTTGCACCAGACATGGCGGCAGATATGACATCATCCTGCACATTGGCCGCAGTAGCACAGATCACTGAAGATAATCCACCAGACTTGTCTTGCACTGTGATGTTGTCGCTTGATGCACTCTGTGTTGATTCTCTTGGTGCGTCCTGTATGATGTCATCACTGTCAAGGGCATCAGTTTTTCTTTCGTCAGGAGTGGTTTTCATAAGTTCCCTGGGTGCAGATTTGTCGTACAGCTCACGTATCTGCGACAAGGTAGCCGTTGATGGAACTTCGATCCCGCTCGCTGATAAAATAACCAGCATATCATCCTTTGATATACGCGACATATTTTTTTTTTTTTTTTTTTTTTTTTACTTTATATTCTTCTTTTTTATTATTATTTTTATTGATCCTGTCCGCAGAATTGAAATCCTTCGGTTCAATTCACAAAATTTAATTGAATAAAACGTGATTAACAAAAATGCGATGCTGACTTTTTCAAAACCGGAAACAGAGAGAGAGATAGATACAGATTTTAAAAATGGTTAACAATAAAAATATAAAATGTGACACATGACACAATGCCTTAGCGTCACTTTACATGTCAGTGGCCTAAGGTTGTGTTTACATTCATAAATGTGTGTAATTGTACGACTACACCTTCAATGTTTCAACCTTGAAGAGAAAATCGTGAATGTTTTCGGATCCATCAAACGAAATCTGCCACTTCTCGATTTTGCAATTTGAATTTGCAGAAGAAGGAATAGATGGTAAGCTTTGCTGACCCGGCTGGTTATCTGGCAACACTCGATTCATTGACGAAAATGAAGCATTGTTCAAAAATCTATCAAACTCCGAACGAATGTTGGAATTTTCTTGTAGTTGTACACGCGGTTCCGATTGAGTTGAATTTGGTCTATTTGGATTAAAATGGTCTAATCTCTGAACGAGAGAATCTTTTAGAGATTTTATCTCATGAAGAAAAGCTCGGTTATTAGCTTCAAGCATACGTTGAAATGCGGAAGTAAGCACTTCAATATCTCTGTTACCAACGTTCCCTACCGCAGCAGCAGGAGGTACAAACACATTTTCAGGTGGACTGCTATTATGATCAATACCAACTGATTCAACTGGTAATATCGGCTCAATTGGTTGTGGTAAAACTGGTAAATTTTGATCAGTGGACAAATCAGGGTATAAATGATTACTATCTTGGATTGGTGTTCGATTTATAATCGGTCTCGAAACCATTGGACTTGCTGGTGGGGATTGAGTCCTATAGTTGAGAGAATATCTGTTTGAATTGGAGGAATAATTGCCTCTAGTGGTTATAGCTTTTCCTCTAGATCATGTGTTTGGGGCTTTATACATATTGAAATATTTAATATTATGTAGGATTTGTTTGTTTTGTAAATATTCTTTAAGAAACAATATTTCTTAAAAGTAATAACTTTTGAAAATTGAAAGCCTAACTCAGTAGAATGTGAAAATATTTCATAAATAATTTGGGGTTTGTGTGGTCGGTCTTTAATTTGTCTTTTAGATTTATTGATTGCGAATAATGATGGATGTATATAAAACAGACAGACTATGCAAAAATGCATCTAAACGCGATAAATGAATTTGTTGGCTAAAGTAAGTAAGTAAGAGTAGCATCATAGCCAGAATAATCGGATGCAAACTATGGACTATACCCCAAAAGATATATAAAGAACAATTAAAATAATCATATGCGACAACTTATCCTCTTCAAGAATAATGTTGGACCAATATGAAAATGAAAATCAATTTAACTCAATCAGGTTTTCAACAATCGCAACGCGGATTGCAATTGCAACCATACAACAACCGGGACTTACTGTTGAAACATTTGATCAAACTAAATTGAAGAGGCAAAGAATAGCACTAACCAGTAATCGATTTTAATTTGAATGCACATTAGGTGAAATTATTTATTAAAGTACTATCAAGGCCTTACACGATGGGCGCCATTTTCTTTTGTTACTCTTTCAAACCTCTGAGCACTACCTGGACGGACTAGTATACTTGGCACGCTTCAATATCCCTGAACTAGGTAAAGTCGGATAGGGTGGGTTGTTAGTCCCTAGGTAGCCAGACGCAACAAAAGACAATTTGTCAAATGCCAAGATTTATATAAAAACAATCGGACGGACCTTACTACTTTAGCCCTCATATAATCGCGTGGCAACTGGTGTAGGTTGCCTTGAGTACTTCACGTTCCCTCCCTACTCACGAACTAACGCGAACGCCGTGACAGCTTCCGTACTCCTTAATCTTCAATAAAGCTGTCCCTATATTGTAATCATCGCAAGCTAACTACTTCATTGAATCAATGAAAGAATAAATCGATAAACGAATACGACCACACATAACCCCATAGGAAGAACTCTCAAAACATATTTAAAGTTTTAAACTCCATTTAATTTATTGCCTAAATGTAAAAAGGAAATAGTGTATTCATCTTAAATATTTGCGCAGGTCGGTAAATAACAAATAGTTCATATTATTTTAAGAAACAAGCTAAATTTGTTTATAAAATAAGAACTAATAAAATAAGAACAATATTATAATTTTGTTTGCTTTTTAATCTAGATTGTTTTATAATAAAATAAGAAAATAGAGCTAGTTTGGCACAAAAAAACTGAGATAAAAAAAGAAGTTTAATTTTGTTTTGATCACTCACCACTTATCACATATAGATTTTAAGTTTTATCGGTACGTATTCCATCTGCTTTCACCAAACTACCACTAGTTAATTTTGCAAAAAAAATTAATGGTACTGTATTATGTGACAGAAGGTCCAAATTCATTTACCATATGAACAAATTGATTTTTATACCCTATCCCATAGGGGGGTATATTAGTTTTGATACATAGTTTGTAACATAGAGAAATAATTTAGCTACATATACCTCAAAGTATATGGATCGACTCAGAATCGATAGCTGAGTCGATTTAGCCATGTCTGTCCGTCCGTCCGTCCGTCCGTCCGTCCGTCCGTACGTCACCAGTTTTTGGGCCTTAAATTTTGAGCTAGAAAGATGAAATTTGGTACACGTACTCCTTGTTGCTCCCAGCAGAACAAGTGTAAAAATTTTTGAAATCCGCCCACTGCCACGCCCCCTTTTTTAGAAAAACGTATTTTTTGGCCAAACCATAAGGAATTTTGAAAAACTTTCTGAACAACATATTTAGACAATCTGAATATCTGTATTTCGTTCATACAAAGTTTTTTGCCACGCCCACTTTTTGGGGGCGTTTTTAATTAAAAACCTTTTTCGGTCAAATTTTAAAATTTTCGAAAAAACTTTTGATGCAGAATCATTAGTAATATAAATATGAATATTTCGTCCATTGACCATTTTAACCCACCCCCACTTTTTGGGGGCGTTTTTATATAAAAACCATTTTTATACACTACCCCATAACATATGCAGGAGAATACCTTGTCTTTTGTAGAACCGCAAAATTGTTTTGTAAGCAGTCCGAAGAACTTGTTGTCACTATATCATTTTTTCTATTTTATCCACATCGTGTTTTTAGCCATGCCCCCTTTTTTGGGGATTTTAGTTTTATGGATAGGATGGGATAGGGTATTCAACGATCCGCACAGCGGATTGTAGCCTTCTCATATGTTTTTATCTTGTATTGTATTTTAACTTTTTAGGCAAATTCTTTTTTTTTTTTTTGATTCCAAATATCGACACAGAGACACAAAACAACCACAGACAAACACACAAATCCACTGCTTGCGAAACCACGTAGAAAGCCCGTCGTCAATCCGATAACACTCGCATGCACCGCCACCGATAGATCCGAAATTAACACTAGCCACACTATTCAAACTCCTGCTCTAGCAACCTTGAAAAATATCAGTTTCAAGCGAGATTTGCTCTATCACAGGGCTTTAGCGGGACTCCTTTTGTTTTGCTTATATGTACTTTTTTTTTGTTTTACCGTGGAAAAAAAAAACTACTCCCGGATGGCTTGTGTGAGGGCTCTAGGTGCTGTGCTAATTTTTAAAAGAGATTTTCGGAGGCTGGTCAACGTTTTCTTGTTGTTTTTCTTCTCCATTGAAACGCAATGAGGTGACGGAGGGTTTCTCAACGCACACTTAAAAGCGGCTGGGTAGACTCGTCGGTAAATTTCCCTATTGGAGGGCCCGACGGGATAATTCTCCCAAATGATAAGCGGACGATAATCTATTGGAAAAGCCTGTTAGATTTGAGTTCATTATACCCTATCCCATAGGGGTATATTAGTTTTGATACATAGTTTGTAACATAGAGAAATAATTTAGCTACATATACCTCAAAGTATATGGATCGACTCAGAATCGATAGCTGAGTCGATTTAGCCATGTCTGTCCGTCCGTCCGTCCGTCCGTCCGTCCGTCCGTCCGTCCGTACGTCACCAGTTTTTGGGCCTTAAATTTTGAGCTAGAAGGATGAAATTTGGTACACGTGCTCTTTGTTGCTCCCAGCAGAACAAGTGTAAAAATTTTTGAAATCCGCCCACTGCCACGCCCCCTTTTTAGAAAAACGTATTTTTTGGCCAAACCATAAGGAATTTTGAAAAACTTTCTGAACAACATATTTAGACAATCTGAATATCTGTATTTCGTTCATATAAAGTTTTTTGCCACGCCCACTTTTTGGGGGCGTTTTTAATAAAAAACGTTTTTCGGTCAAATTTTAAAATTTTCGAAAAAACTTTTGATGCAGAATCATTAATAGTATAAATATGAACATTTCGTCCATAGACTATTTCAACCCACGCCCACTTTTTGGGGGCGTTTTTATATAAAAACCATTTTTACACACTACCCCATAACATATGCAGGAGAAAACCTTGTCTTTTGTAGAACCGTCAAAGTTTTTTGTAAACAGTCTGAACAATTTGTTGTCACCATGTCATTTTCTTTATTTTATCCACATCGTGTTTTTAGCTATGTCCACTTTTTGGGGATTTTAGTTTTACAGATAGGATGGGATAGGGTATTCAACGATCCGCACAGTGGATTGTAGCCTTCTCATATGTTTTTTTTTTTAGACAGAGTTACCTTTATGATATGTAATTAAGCGCCAATAATAAAAGGGTGGACCGCAATTTAAAACTTTTTATACCCTATCCCATAGGGGGGGTATATTAGTTTTGATACATAGTTTGTAACATAGAGAAATAATTTTGCTACATATACCTCAAAGTATATGGATCGACTCAGAATCGCTAGCTGAGTCGAATTAGCCATGTCTGTCTGTCCGTCCGTCCGTCCGTCCGTCTGTCTGTTCGTCACCGATTTTTGGGCCTTAAATTTTGAGCTAGGATAATGAAATTTGGTATATAGGATCCTTGTGCGAGTCACCAGAACAAGTGTAAAAATTTTTGAAATCCGCCCACTGCCACGCCCCCCTTTTTAGAAAAACTTATTTTTTGGCCAAACCGTAAGGAATTCAAAAAAGTGTCTGAGCAGGATATTTAGACAATCCTAATATCTATATTTCGTTCATACAAAGTTTTTTTGCCACGCCCACTTTTTGGGGGCGTTTTTAGTAAAAAACGCTTTTAGTCCAAATTTTAAAACTTTCGAAAAAATTTTTTGATGCAAATACTTCCGCAATGGTAATATAAACATTTTGTCCATAGATCATTTTCACCTACGCCCACATTTTGGGGGCGTTTTCTTACAAAAACCATTTGTGTACCCCATCGTTGTTTTTTGTCGAACCACAAAAGATTTTGAGAAACTGTCTGAGCAATATATTGTGACAATGTCATTTTCTGTATTTCATCGCCATAAAGCCTATATTTTGAGGATATTAATTTAAAGGATGGGATGGGATAGGGTATTCAACGATCCGCATAGCGGATTGTAGCCTCTCATATGTTTTTTTTCTC